>WBMZ01002137.1:0-27500 GCA_013400975.1 Atrichornis clamosus
GGCCGGGCCGCGCCGCTGCGGAGAGGGGAGGCTGCACTTTACAGCTCCTGCCGGGGAGCAAAAGTATTTAGCTGGGCAAGGAGCGGGAGAGAAGGCAGAGGGGGAGGGCTCCTGAAAATGCAGGAAGCCAGCCGAATGGCTCAGGGGTGCTGGAGTAAAGCTGGCCAGATAGGTGCCCTCTTATCTCATTCCCGCACTTTGCTGAGGGTTCAGTTCTGGGTGCTACTCTTCAATTTGTTTGCCTCCCCTAGAGGTGAGTGAGGTGCGTGTGAGAAAGTTGTTGTGAAGTTTCTCCCATGGGTGATGCACGTGTCAGAAGGCTTACCTGTCCATGGAAAGGTTTCTGGGCCTGTTTCTAGAACAGAATCAGAGTTTCTAAAGTCCCTGGTGCTCGTGGTATTTTACAAAGTAGATTTAAGGGAATGACAGGCAGGTAGGTCAGTCTGATCAGCACACATCAGAGCTTTTCTAGCACACATCTTCTCAGCTGACCCTGTATTTTCATTGTTTTGATGCAATTTGAGACTGATGGGATTTGATGTTCTGTAGATGAACACACACTTTGCCTGTTTCAGTGGTTGTTTTTTCTTGTCTTGTTTGTGGGCACTCTGGGGCTGTGGCAAAGGTGGCATAGCTCTGAGGAATGTCCTTTGATGTCTCAGACTTTGGCCACAATGTCTCTTTCATTGGGATGTTTTCAGACTTTCCCAAGGAGAAAAGAATGTGTTGGTCATGCACTATTTCTATTCTAAATTGGAAGAAGAAAGAGTTACTAATTTAGTGTTACCATCAGAAACACTTCTCTAGTGCTTTGATTGATCTGGCCTTTGAGTATTTCCATTGTCTAGAGGATGATTTCCATAAAAGAGAACAATTTGGTCTATTAACAAAACAGGTTATTTCCTTTATGAACACTTATATTTTGTCTATCTGATTTTTAATATACATGTCTGGCTGACCTAGGGGCAATAAACAGAGAGGAGAGAGGTAGTTATAATGGGCAAAATAACACAAAGGTACAAGCAAGGGTCTACAAGTAAAAGAGAATCAGATTGTCACACTGGGTGAAGCAGTGAGAGATTGGCAGCAGGCCTTGGAGAAGCTGGAGTTCTTATCACAACAAACAGTTGGTTCTGACATTATTATTGTTCTTGATGATGTCATCAGAAACCCTCAGTTCTTGGACAAGACACTAAATAACTTTAAATACAAACAGTGATTGGGACATAAGAAACTAAAGGAACAAACTGTAATTGAAATGTAGGTAGTTCTGAGCTAGAGTTACAAAAAAAGAATGAATTACATAAAGTACTATGCATCCCTGGTGTTCCCCTCTATTTGTATGTTTTTGTGGTTTTACAGCTAGTTTTTAATTCTTCCTTTCCCTTAGTTGTTGAGCAATCCACAGAAGCTGGGGAAAATAAAATCTTGATAAAGGATGGAACTCCTCAAAAATTTGCTGAGCTTTTCTGACTGTTCATTTCCCCTGATTTAAATAAGATTGCTTATGGTAGCATAGATGATCAGACTTTTCCTAAAGTTTTGGCAGGACTGAGGCTTTTGGTTTTTCCTTTTCAATGAACTCTGTATCATCAACTGTAGAATCACATTGGTGTGATCACAACAATCACACGAGTAGGTTCCTTCAGTCTGACTTTGCTTGAGTTAGAGGAGGAGAGTTATGTTGCTTTTCCCCAATTCTTCAGAGAGACTGTATTTGACTTAATATTATGCCACAGTAAAGAGAGGCATGCTCAGGATTATTCATGTTTTTAAGCAAAAGTCACAAGCATTTAGTTTTATGAAGAATAGAACATTCAAGATTTAATTATTTTCCAATAATTTATTTAAAAAGAATATTTTACCACAACATCTTATTAGGACTCTGTTGTAAGGACAGAGTAGGGTGTGAGATTAGCTCTTGGAGCAACATGATAGATGCCTTTTTTATTAGCATCTTATTTTTGGAGTGGAGTATTTTGATTATTTTTCATGTTGTATGAGAGCTTTTATTCATCGAAGCACCTAAGCATGCACTTGAGGTTATTTTGTAATTTCTCATTTCTAAATGATTTAAATCATTTAAAATGCAATAAAAGTAGCATGTAATAACTCCTCCTTGTGTTTGCTGATCAGGGCAGTGCTGGTGGTGGAGGGGATGAGGAGAGAAAAACATTTTCCTAGGCAGTTATACTTGACTCCCCCAGAAGCGTTGCCATTGTGGACAAATTCTCAGTGATGGGGAGAATTTTCTAGAGCTAGTTGACTTCCTTGGGGGGATTTTTAGCAACAACAAATTTGGGCATTGGGTTCTTGTCCTGTCAACTTGCAATTCTTCTCAGCTGTCTGTATCATCTTTTGACAGAAAATCATAAACAATTTTACAATTCACATAAAATGTTAAAACTTAAGTTAAAGGCTTTAGTTAACTTTAGGCTGAGGGTAAAAATCCTTTCTCTCCAGAAGACTCAAATCTACCAGCTTTCACATCCACAAATCATTTATTTAACAGTTCTGTCCTAGTGCTTACGTCTTATACAGATCTGATCCTACCAACACTTTAATAAAAGAGGGCTGGAACCCAAGTCCTTTTAAATTCTATCAAAACAGAGTTCTTGACATCAAGATTTTTTTTTTAAATCTAGGGCAGGTAGTCTATGAGCTAGAGATGTATGTAAGTGGGACATGGATCAGACGCTCTTTCCCATTGCTTGTGACCCTGTCATCCTGAATCATTCCTGGTACTGCTGATGCATTTGAAGAGCGCAGGGTCACTGGTAATTAAGACAGCTTTATAAAAGTGCTAGCAGTTGCAGCTGTAGGATGAAGAGTACCTGGAGTGCAGAATTTGTTAACCACATTAAATTCCCTTCGAAAAGGAAACCCTAACATTTGCACATAGACTTCTATCTTGTGGGCTCACTAGTTATACAGGGTTGCATTAGGTCACTATTTGGATGGATGATCTCCGTCAAAAATGCCAGGTGCTGCAGGAGGCCTTGTTGATGCCATGGTGGCCAGGACTTCCTCTCAGAGGCATTACTAAGCAGTGCTCCACATGCCTCAGGACCTCTTGGTTTGATGGTGAGGATGTATTTTAAGCAGGCATGTCTCAGTTGAAGCATTTAACACTGACATATAAGGCACGGATCAAGGGCAACAGCCTGCAAAATCCTTTTTGATCTGTATGAGAATGACAGGCACTGTGTGATAGCTGCAGTCCAGGTGGGAAAGATCAACATTGCTCTCTGAGCTAGCCAAGTAGGTGTAAGGGTCTGGAGGGGAGAATTATGTACATGTTACAGAGACTGAATTGGGAAAGAAACCAGTTTAAAATGGCGTCTGAAGCATGCAAAATAAGTTCTAGGGCTAGTCCTGCATGCCTTCAAAGGTAATCTGCCTGTGCTCAGTGTTTATCCTGCCTGCTTCCTTAACCCAAAAATCCTAGAAGAAAAGCATAACTGGGAGAAGTACACCATTACCTGGCACATGTAGGCTGATATGCCAGTCTTGATAACTGCCATGCATCACAGCTTCCACACAGCACATTCCAGTGACCCAGGTACAGAAGGACTAATTTCTCTTGTTAAAGCAGGAGAGATATACTATATAGTACAAAATTGTATTTGTACCCACATTTACAATCCAGCTGGTGCCAAGTCACCTTCACTTAGAGATGACTATCATGGCACAATGCACAGGGCAAAGAAAAAGAAGGAAAGTAATAAAAAGTATTTTTTCAGTCAAGTGCATAATTGTGAAATGTGGCTGCATCTCCCACTCGTTTGCCTAAACAGCCTTTGGACAGTACATGCCATTGTTAGTACTGACAGCACGATGTAGAAACCAGCTGGAGAGTCTCTTTCAGGTAGTACTTATGGCCAAAATATGTACTTTGATTAAGTTTTTATTGGATGAGCGTCATGTTTATTCACTGGACCAGCTTTTATAGTACAGGTAAGTGTTAGGTACCTGGAGTGAAATGTTAGGTCCTGCTGCCTTTGAGCCATCCAAAGAAAGTTCAATTTCTGGAACAACCATCCAGCAAAACCATCACGCAGTTGATTGGCAGATATACTTGCATCTGGCAATGTTCCCTAAATGTTTGCTATAGAGCTGCACACACCAAAGCTTAAGAGAGACACCACATCCTCCTGGACTGCACTGTAGTAAGAAGTGCCACAAAGCTGAGTGTCCACAAGGTCATTAAAACACTGGTGTGAGAACAGCAACATCAAAATGCTCACTGGGGAAATTAAAATCTTGTTATTATGAGTGCAATTAAACATGAGATTGAACATATGTGTGGCAGAGAAGTGGACCGGTTTTCCTAGGTTCACGCCCATTGCTCTAACCACATGATTATACTGAGTTTACATTATTTTGTCAGCCATAAAAACCATGGGACATTTTTCCCTGGTACTTCTGACCTTTGTATCACACCCATAAAAATATGGGTCATATAGTCAGTGACTTCTCTCAACTTCATAGGTACAGTCTCGCCCAATTACTTTTTCCTATGTAATGGAGGATTTATCCTATCCTACTTTATCTTTATAATGGAGATAGCAATTAAAGAAATAATCTGCATGTGTGACTGTACATCTGACCATATCTTTTTGTGTTACATTAGAAGTAAAAGTGATAACAATCAGATTAATTTCCCTCCTCATTCCTCCCTGTAGGTTGGGGACCAGTGGCCTGTGTTACCTTTGCATACACTAAACATGGGGCAGCTGGGAGCAGATATAACATTGCTCAGATCAGAAACTCTTCCCTGAATTGCATCAGGCAAGCCTGGTGTAAATACTCTTTTCATTTTAGAAATTACAAATTTGACAGTTTGCAAATACTGCCCTACATCAATACACATATTTTGGTCCTGCACCCGCATATACGCCTTCGGTGGCTCCTACAAGGCGATGCATTTGGTATTTGTAGGTTGGTGCTCACTGGCATTGCAGCAGTGACATGGAGAGCTCTGCAGATGTGGTCAGGTGCTGCAGCAGTGCCCTTGGAGCACAGCCACGGCAGGGCAAGCTGCACAGGAAGGCACTGTCTGCCCTCACGTCCCCTTGGCCAGGCTGTTACAGTTCTCCTACCCTCCCCACTTGGCTTTGTCACCCCAGAAGTATATTGATGGATTCCTTGAGCTGCTGTTTGTGCTGGGGTGCCAGAGTCTCTGTGATAATTACTTCACAGCGCAATTTACCGCCGTGAATGTTGTCAGAACAGCGATACATATTTGTTGTTGTAGCCAACTGGCATCCAGCTTAAGGATCTTTCCCTCTGACTGTTTAAATTAGAGTCTGCATTGTCTAGTGTGATAATGCTCACAGAGCAATAAGACAGCGTGCTTTCTATGAAATGTCTTGTAGCCGCTGATCTTTTAAGCCTTTCTTGGCTTGTCTTCTGGTCTGAACATCTGTGCTCTGTCCCTCTTTCTGTGTTGTGTTCATTGCTTTTGGACATTCTGCTTGAGGCAAGATCAAGTCTAGTGTTCTCCGTTTCCCATCCTAACTGTGGTATTGTGTTGCTACTGCATATGCTCTTAATCAGCTTTTACAATCCTTCCTGGAATATGTATATAAAATTTGTGAAATATTCCTGGATCCTCTGGAATGACAGTAGAAAAAAGATACTAGAAAGGAAAGGAATTTTAAAATCAGTATAACCTTTTCAGTTTTCTCTACAGCACTCCCTACATTATGTTTTATTTTAGGTCAATTAGGTCTAGACAGTTTCTAAGTGTGTGGTGTCTGGCACCTGGGAGGGAAACAAACCTCAAGCAAACCATCCTCTGCTCTCTCCCTTCAACCACAAATTCTTAATTTTCCTTTATGGTTTCTTAGAGTCAGAGGGATCTCTGAAGTGGTAGGTGAATAATCTCTGGGGCAATACCTGCCTAGAATGAGCTAAGCGATTTTAAATTTTGTAATTATTTATTTAAAATTATTTTCTACTTTCTTTCATTATACCCTTCTCATTGTCCTCGTGATTTAGCATGCTTAAGACACCAAAGAAGAATATTGTTTTCTATTTGTATATAAAATTTAATATATCTTAATGTTGCATTTAATGCAATCAGAAAACTAATAGTAATGTAATTGCTTTGTCTTATGCCACTAAAGAGTGATCGTGCAGCCTGTGTGGCATTCAGCAGCGATGTGTGCTGCAGGGTGGGCAGCAGTGCAGAGGTGACTGTATTTTTTTGGTTCTAACAAAGTCACACTTGACCTTTGACCTCACGTCTCACTCTTGGTCCCAAGTGTGGGGTCATCTCACAGCAACCACCTGCCCTGCAATGTTTCTTCCACAACATATCAATTGCTCTGGCAAAGCAATTGCATACGTTTTAAAGATTTGCAGGCATATTGTTCCCATATGCGAGGTCTCTTGCAATGAGATATTCAGTTGTCACTCCTGGGGAACACAGTGCCCCTTTAACCTCCACCCCAAGGCTTGTAGTCTGGTGCTGAAAAATTTCCCCTCACACTGCAGGTAGTGCTAAATGTTGTGTCTTATGCAGACCTTTTCTGAAGCCTGTGGCTTGCTTCTCCAGTCCAGGCTACCTTGGCTATCATGTTTTTGTGGTCATGGCTGGCGTTCTCAAAATAAATATAATTGAAGAATAATTTCCAGCCTTTGGTAATTCAGTGAATAAAATAAAGGAGAATCTATCCCAACACTGCCTCACTAAAGTGAGAAATTCAGCATCAGTGGGAAGGAAATGTTGTTGTTCTGCTACAAACGTGACCACAACGATCTAGCTGTCTGTTCACAGAGAGCAAGTTATTAGTGTTGGAAAGTGAAATGCTGTGTAGGGGGAAAGCTACTGGGGCCTTAACTGTTTTTTCCCTCCTGCTTTGGTTGTCACAGATGTTAGTCACATTGCATAATGCACTACTTGAAGGCACTCAGCTAGTAGGGTGACGGGGCAGTATAAGAACCTATATAGAATAGAAAAACTGTAAGCAATGGTGTCCTGTGAGGATTATTTCAGGGGAGGGGATGCCTAAGGGCTATATAAGCTAGTGGATGGTTTCACTAGCCTAGGAAACAGGAATAAAGCTCTAAGCCTGGGTCCTTTAAAGGCTTTTCTTTCCTTTGTCATTCTTTTTTTTATTAGCACCAAACAATCAGAAAAGCAGAAAGCAAATCAGATTGAAAATATGTTAAGGCCTTTCCACACAAGCCCAGAGGAGGAAGGGGATACCATTTCCCCAAATGTCCTCTAGCGTTGCTTCTTCTGTGTTTCACTTCTGCCTTGAGAAGTCCTGTGGGGACTAAGGATATATTAAGCTGCTATAGACTGTGCTGCCTCTACCTTGCACAAACCAGTTGTCAAAAAAAAAAAAATTATATTATCCTACTTATGTAATGATAGCCTGTTGAAAGACTAATTTTCTTCTTCCTCGCTCTCCAGAAACACTTGTGCTCTCCTCTCCAGTGAATCTTCAGAGCCAAAGAGGTCCAAATAGGTGCTTTATCTCGGCAGGGTGGAGGTGCCGCCATGGCGAAGCGCAGCGGCAGTGATTGCTCCGTGATCCGGGTCAGGTTCCAGGTGCCTAATGAGAGCGATGGGAGGCACTAAGTGCAGAGCTGGCCTCAAAATGGGGCTACTACAGTTTGGACATTAAGCACATGCAACTCCTCCTGAAATCAATGGGAGGCAAAGGCCTCTCAGCACTGGAAGTAGGAATGCGATTCATCTCTGAAATCTAACTTTGCAGAGCGGTCACAGAGATTCTACCTCTGAACTTGAATCGCTGCATCTTAACCGCGTTTAAGGCTGGTAGAAAGAAATAAGTACATCTAATTCTGGTCACCAGGTAATTCGAGGTGTCTGTAGGTAATTGGAGGCAATTAAGCTGATATGAAGTAGATTCTGCTGTTGCTGTCTAAAATCAGGGTCTTGCTTATGGGGAGCAACCATAGTAATGGGAAACTTTTGTAGCTAATTAATATACCCAGTGAAATATCTCATCAGAATGGCAGGGCCAAGGACAGGATCATGGTGTCTGAAATCCCATTACCTTGCAGACAGCAGACACCTCTGCAAGGTAAAGTTAAACTGAAGATACCTAAATAATGGCTATTTTTAAACAGATGGCTAATAATTTTGCTTTATGATAGACATATTGTTAAAAGTGTCTTTTTTTGGAGCTAGAACCACTCGATTTAAAAAAATCAAATCATTATAATTTTAAGCAGGATATGCAGAAATTAATTAGATACTGAGTTTTATTCACTCTATGTAAGATAAACAGAATTATGGGCGCGATATAAAGATAAATTATGTTCTCTAGCTATATATTAGAGTATTGCAAAAATAGTAAAAGAATAGTATAGGTGATAATCTGTAACTATTTCAACCATTTTCAGGTTGAAAAATACATAGCAGGTGCTGACTTACTTGTTATCATGAATTTGAAGAAGAATGTGATAAAATTTGTGATTGTCCTGCACTGTGGAACTTGAGAGATATTTCAAGTTCATAAATATGTTAAATGCTTCCTTCTTTGCTATTGTACTAAGTGTGAAAACACACCATGTTGGATCTTCAATGGCTGACATTCATTCAGCCAAGTCTACTGCTTGCTCAATAAATTATGTATGTACATTAAAATATCATTTGTTGAATCCCCACAAAATGTATCCACTCTGCAGTGCACATGATACTGAAAAAAATGCAATTATATTTAAATGTATTTCTGTTTACCTGAATATCTCTCTCAATGGCCACATCTTCACTAAGTGAAATTTGATTTTAAAGGATTTGGGAGAGTCTGTTCCCCAAGACTTTAGTACTGTAGAGTAGTCTATTGTATTTACTGTTCTGGGCTGGCAGTTGCACCTTTTGGGGATGAATATTAATTCTCCTCTTAGCATAATCATTTTAGAATATTCCCTTTGTTCCATTGCCCAGATGTGTCTCGTGTCATCAGCAGATGAGCTGAACAGCAGTGGCTTGACATGCTCGGCGGCTGATTAGGCACACCGGTTGGAGTAGGCTGTGATGAAGGAATTCATATGGATGCAGCAGAGCTGTTTCTTAGTTTTGCCATGGTGTTAAGCAGTGGTAACGAAGAGCTGGTAAACAGGATGCTTTTGGGTGTGCCTGGGTCCATAGGGCTGCACTCTCATTGTCAAGTCTGGAATATGCTTTGGGGAGAACACCAGACATGCAGGAGATCGTGCTGGCGCCAGAAAGGAGCCTTACTTGTGAACCGTTGAAAATACTTTTGCAGTGGGGAGGAAAAGGTGGGAAATTTCTACTGATTATGCTTAGGATGAGTTAGACACAATTTCCCTGACAGCAGTAACACTGTACCTACTGTCTGACTATGTGAGAGGAGAAGAAAACCTCCAGCTGGTGCTTTCTTGATCAACTTCTTTCAAGTGGAGAGAGGGAAAAAAGCTGTAGGTTCAGCAGATGGTTTGAAATGGCCAGTGGCATCCCACAGTCATCTCACAGTGTCTCTGGTACCTGGAATTCGGTCCTCTGACCACTGACACTGTTCTGCCTTAGTAAGAGAAAAGCCTTGAAAGAGAGCTAAACTTGTTCATAAAGCTGTGTCTGAAATGGGTGATTAGGCATGAGACAGTTATAATCATTTGTCTGAGGCGCCATGTTGATCACTTTAAAGTGTCAAATTGTCTTAACGTATTTATGTTTTCTGTATCCTCACCAAGAGGCTTTTCCTTTCATTCCTCATGCTGTAATGAACCAACACAGAGTAGCAACTGGGCAAAGAGCCATTATTTTTAGTTGGTGGCCTATGGCTTCTGCAGCAACTTCTGACATAAGCGAGCCCAATTTTGTGACTGTAATTACACATGGGCCCAACTGTTTGAACTTGCTATTGTACCCATTTAGAAGCTTTGCAATTGCGCAGTTAGTCTTCTAAATGGGCACAATTGTGAGCTACAAATAACTACTCCAGCTTTTAATTGCTCATGTGAAATGATTCTCACAATATTGGAGGTCATGTAGAAGTCCATCTTGAACCAAAGCAAAACAAAACAGAGCCTATTTGGGCAGCATGAGGGAGGCATGAACTTTCCTGGACAATAAATCTACAAATAGTTGCAAAAGTTGAAAGTCACGTGTGTTTGAGAGGAGAGAAAAAGTATGCCTGGGGCACTGTTGTGTAGCAGCAATGCTGCAAGCTCAGGCTCTCACACCAGACAGGTGGATGAGCTGACTGGAAGCCATCCAAAACACAGTTACTGGTATTTCAGCCACTGGAACGATGTTTGAAAAACAGTTCCAAAAAGTCACATTGCAGACAACAACATACTAGCAAAGTTTAGAGACCAAATTAATTTAGCCTATGTTCTATAACGGAAACTTTTATGTCACAGTCAAATTTGGTACATAAACAGCTTTTGTACTTCAAAGGAGAAGTAGCACCACCCCTTTCAAAACCTTGCCTTAAGGTTTTCACCATTTTTCTCAAGACAAATGAAGGATATTATTAGGTTGATACCTACTTCTTTTTTTTGTGGGTGTTATGAGAATTCCTGATTACAAAACCAAGTAACATCTCTGAGCTGCATTTAAATAAATGTACATAACTGGGCATAGGGTTATAATGGTTGGACTTTTTCCTTTGACATTTTTATATCATAACCAACACACTGGAAAACATTATTCAAATAGAACAACTGATTTCAGGGGTGTCAGAATTTAAGACTGAATTTAGTTTTAAAGCATCTTCTGCAAATCAAAGGAAGAGTTCTTTTTAAAAAATTATTTATATTCAGTGCAAACTGGTTAGAGGAAACAACACAGTCCCCTCAAATACCTGTTTGCATTTTTTGCTTTGGTTGTGTTCACACTCTTTAATATTTTCTGAATAGTCTTTTAGGCAGATGAGCTTTCTGGCAGGGATTGTAATGGAAACAGGAAATTTGAAACACATTTGAAAATATGTAAAGAATGCATTTTTAATTTGCAAATATGGTACTGCAACCTACTTCAGAGAACTTCCCAAATTTTATCAAAAAGTAGGAATATGCTCTGTGGACTTTTTAAAAAAATTAAGTTTTAGCAGAAATTGCCTGTCAGATGAAGGACGGAGCAGCGAGAGGTTGTGGTAATGATTCCCTAAATAGCTCCTAACAACAAATGAATTGCAGGGAATCTAGAGCTGCTTCTGTGAGCTATTCACATATAGAAAAAAAATTTGCTTTGTTATATAAATTACTTTATCAATTATGCTAAAACTGATTTTGCAAATACCAAAAAAATATTGCCTGACATGCAAAGCTTTTTTTCTAATAACTTGTTTTTCAATGAAATAATTTAAATCTTTTCTTAGCAGAAGGCTAGTTAAAGCCTGAGGCTAATGTCACTCCTGTACCTAGTATAGGAAAGGTGCACCCTTGTATTATCACTGAGGACAAGAGAACGTGGATAATTTCAAAGAGGATTTTGGTCCACTGCTGTGAAGAACAGGAGAAATGGGGGATAATTGCTATCTCACATAAACTGGAGTTTATCCACATATTTTCCATCAGTTATTTGGTTTTCTACCTATACAACTCCTAAGAGATTTATGTGTCTTTTGGCTTGATGCACATCAGTTCCCCAATCAAAATCTGTTCTCATGATTAAGCATGTGATTAAAGAGTTTGTCTGGTCAGTCTAGAATATGTCCCTGGGAGGACAAAGTCCTTCTGAGAACTGAATCCCACTGCAGATGAGGTTATATCCTTTGTATATACTTTCTAGCCTTGGCAGAGTTTGTGATTATGGCAGTACTAATTCTGATATAAAATAACATGCACAATGTTATTTGTGTTATAATTTCATATATTTATATATATAAAAGATATATATATATTATTATTTATATACTATTACATATTTACATACATGAAAGTCCACATATATATGCAAACTTTACAAGCATACATATATATTTGATGTATATATATTGTATATATATTTGGTTTTATATTCTGATCTCCTTGGACTGCAGCAAGGGGAAAGGCACCTCCAGTCACCTCCAGTGAGCCTGATTATCCCTCCTTGCTCCATAGTGTGTCCATCTAGGGCACCACGGGGGCAGTGGTGGGCTTCTTCTAACTGGAACATTGTCTTTTTGGTTTGTGAAAATGTTAATATTTACTTTTGGTTGTCATGTACTTCAGATTTTTCTGCTTGGGAATACCTAGGGGATCCATGTTTTCTTGCAACGCATTGTGGTTTAATTAAGCTGATTTCAGTTGGATTGTTTTGTGTGCTTTATGGCAAGCATGGAATAAGCAAGTGATTTATTTTATTTATTTTTACAGAAAGAACTAAAAGGAAATGGTACAATGCAGAAGCATTATAGACAAGCATCCTCTGGGGCAATTGTTTATTGACCCACTTTTTAGCAAAATACCATATACATTATCAGGCTGCATCACAAGTATGAATCTACCCCATCAAACTGAAGGGGATTTTTGCCAGCATCTTAAATGAGAGAAGCATTCGACCCTAAAACAGCATTCCTCATATCCTGATGAGTGTGAGTTAGTTACATTTGTACAGCACAGAGTACAATAGTGAGCTTTTACTCCTTAAATATATTCTTTCATGTGCAATATTAAATATAGTTTCTTTTTCCTTTCCCCTTTATTTTTTTCAAGTTGCTATGGAAGCTTGCCTAAATAATGTGCAGTCTGCTCTTCTTAGGTAAACATTTCCAAATAGTGTTCATTAATGGTTATAAAGCAAATCCCAGTGCAAGTTGATCTTTTATGTTTCCCCTCCCTTATGTCCACATTTCTGAGAATATTGTTGCTGGAACCAATACAAACCATTCCAGCTGTCTCCAAAATTAGTATTGAGAAAAATAAACTGTTCTTTTAAATTTTATACAACTAAATAATGTAATAAACTAAATAAATAAATATTGCCAACACTGGGTCAAAAATACAAGCAAAATTACATCAAATTCACTTCATAAGATGGATTGTATGAATGCATTTCAGTTCCTCTCTCATCATTCTCCTTTATATTTTTAGACAGTCTTTATGTGAATACAATGACTCCAATATCAAACATTTTAAATGATGCTTGAAATATCAGTCACTTGACTTTGATGTCACACACAATTAAATTCAACCCATCTTCTCTCAGTTAATAACAGCAATCTCACCAAGTCTAGTGCCTAATTAATACAAGCTATTTGTCACATAGGGGTGACACATGTATATCAGAAAGCTTGAGATATTGTTTTGTGCTGCAGTAGCGCTAGCCAGCCCTGCAATATAGAAACTGTCTTATGTATGATTGTCTTTAAAGATTTCAAAAGGCTTCAGAGTTTGGTGTGTTCAAGCTGGGACTCAACAGTGCATAGAAGGCACTACTGATGTGTTGGCTCCCTTTAGGCTGCTAAATAGTGAGGTATTTAGAAAGAAACGCTGCCAGAATTGAAAGGTTCATACCTGATCATTCATTTAGGTGATCGGCAGAATTACGGACACACAGTGCTAGCGGTAATTTGCTTAACCTGCAGTTTTTAAGCTATGTGATAGAATACACAATCATACATTTTCTTATTGTTGCGTAAGCATTTCTTCATATTATTTATGCTCAGCACTTTCTAACGGTATGTTTCAGCCTGGATTGCTGTTGCCAAATAAATGAGCTGGTCTACCTCAGGTTAATTATCATTGTGTAATAAATAACTGTATAATAAGGTGGGCCTAATCCTACTATCTTAATTCAGGCAAAGATTCTATCTGCCTCACTAAGTGTTTTGCCTGTATTAAGGGAGCAGATTTGGGACTAAAAATTGCCTACATAGTTAGGAGCAGTAAATTAAGGATAATTTGTTATTGAACTCTTCCAGTGAATAAAGCACAACAGAGAAACCTGCAAAGTAAGAAAAGGCGGGAAACATTAGTTGTCTATGGATTAGTAACCATAGTAATACCCATGGATTTTCAGTGCATTTTATTTTGCTGCAAGTGTGTAAGGGTTTTCCTGGATTTTTGGTTATATGTGTTTTTGCTTCTTTTGGGTACTAGCAATAGGGTGTTTGTAATGACAAAAAACACCCACAGCACTTTGTGGCTTTCTTCCACCCAGAATTGAGCATGGGAAGGGCTACCCCAGCAGCTCCTCTCTTGGCTGTGAGAAGGAATACCACCACACATCAGGGACAGCTGATGCAAAATGTAAACCTATGCAGTTTCTGGAGTCCTCTCTCTGTTCACAGCCAGTGTTGCTTGTATGCTGATAGGCACAGTGATATTCTAACTTCATGTGTACTTTTCTCTCTGAAATGCCAACTGAGGGGTGTTAAATATAAGCCATCAAAATCCTCTGGCAGACGTGAATATAAGTCCAGAGGTGGACTGAAGATTTTTGTGCCCTCCAATCCCCCCTTTGCTAGCCCTCTGTTAAATATCCTCAAGAGTATGAAGCACAGGGCAAGCTCAAGGTCTGGCCATTGCACCACCAAGATGAACTCTATCTTTCTACATGATATTTTAGGGAACATAATCATGCACATGCATGTTCAGTGAGGAATGGGAATGAGAAAGGTATTTATAGCAGAAACAAATAGATTTTTCCTTTGTTGCTCAAGAAAATGTGAAAGGTTAATTTCACATCTTGTTAGACATATGCATGTTCACTTTCAAGCCCATCAAAATGTGAGTCTGCATAAAGGTGAAACTGAACAATAAGCCAGACCTATATGAAGAAGAGTAGAGAGTGCCCCAATCTCTGTAATATTTGAGGAGAAAGGTGCTGTTTGAGCTCAGTGGAAATCTAACAAGTCAGTCTGTAATAGATTTGTGATAGGAGGTTTATTTTTCTTAGCTGTGGTATCTGCATACACATAAAAGTGTTTCCTTCCTTACTGGAAGGAAAAATTTAATTGAAAACTATTACTATGAGAAGGATTTAAGGGTAGTGGTGGATAAATACCTGAATGTGAGCTCCTAAAGGATGGTGTGCTGGTTCGCAAGATTAATGTGGCAGTAGATGATGGTAGTTGTAGTAGCAAGTTGATCCCATTATGCCAAATACATCATAAAGAGCCATAAGGAGTTTAAAGCCAATGATGAAACTGAGCTGCAAGTTGGGCATAGAAGCACAGGGTGTTCTGTGAGATGGAGTGGTTGGACATGGGAGCTGGACAGTTTTAAGATTAGAAATCAGGTGTGTGTTTGACAGTGAAACTGTTCAAAGCTAAAACAGAGTGCTTGGAATTACAGTGAATGTCTTACCACATGGCATTTCTACAAGAAGTCTGGAAGAATTTTCAGAGTAGGTTTTGCAACTTCTATGTAGTAATTGTTAAATGAAAATTTATTCTAATATTTTGAAGGTCAGGTTAAAAGATCATAATGTACCGTTCCAGTCCTAAGGCCTTTGAAGGATTAGTCGCTGGAAGGCAAAGATTTTCTTTTTATCTCTTGTTTTTCTATTACCAAATCTATAGACCATCTTCCTCCCCTAGACACACCTGTTAAAGTATATTGTTCTTTTACTTCTAGTAACAGTCCAGTCCCTGAATTAGAAATCTCTCAAAGATGAAAGGAAATGAGAAAACCTACTGACTAATTTAATGATATACTAAGAAAAGTAGAAATGGTTTGGGGATATTGAAAATATTCTTATATGTGTTGTAGGATGTGGGAAAATTGCAAAGCACATTCATTGTGGGAATGAAATGGCAGGCTGCACAGAGCAGCCCCAAAGCAGAACTTGTATGTGATGTAGTGGTCATGTCACCAATATGTAATATCTTGCAAATGGCTCTGATTCTCACTTAAAAGCCATAGAGGTAGCTACCACGTGACTGTTTTCTTGTGAAGTTTAGCAAGGGTTTTATTTTTATTTCTTTTTTTGGGTTTTTTTCTGTGTGTTAACTTTCATCAAATTATGCTTCAGTTACCTCATAGACAAAATGCATCCTCCCTGATGGTCTGTCAGCTACTTCCTGCTACAAAGCTTCCAGGGGCTGAAGTGCTGGAGGCGAGCCACCCTGGCAGGTGTCCAGCCGCCTGGCCGGCCAGCTGGCTGCTGCTGCCCCCGCCGCTGCCGCTCCTCTCTGCGTGCAGGAGTGCAGTCCTTGCACAAAGGCTCCAAAGACTCTTGGAGTGACCATTTTGATTGCCAAAACAGGGCAATAAGGCACTAACTGAGGAAAAAAGGCAAGCACTGGTTCACACCATATGCACTTATAGAGAGCTGCCTGTTGTCTGTCCCAGCAACTGGATATCTTGGGAGCGATTAATGAAGCTGTGTTTTATTTGTACAAGGTGCTAAGTGTGTCCAGTGCTGTGCAGATGATTATGTTGGATGCTGTCCTTTTGCCATATTGTTTTAGAGCTACCCCTACTTTTTTTCCTGTAAAGCCAAAACGAAAGAGAGGATGTGTTTTCTTGTCTCTTCAGACACTGTAGATGTGAGTACCTAGCCTGGCACACTCTCTAGCATGATGGAGGTAGGAAGAACAGATCAGGCCTCCCTTTCTCACCGTGCATTCATGAATGGGGTGAGGGGAGCTGAGAGGGTCAGCTCCCCGCTGCTCTCCCCAGCCCCTGCTGCAGCCTGACACCCTGCTGGGGACTGTGGGCACGTGCCCAAATGCTGCAGAGCAGGTGTCCAGTCTTGCCAGGCTTCTCTTGTCCTTCTAAATTGGCATGCAATTTTCCAGCATCAGTCAGGGAAAAAATCCCTGTGAGCGAGTCAGAATCCAGCTACCTGAGGCTCTGCTGTTTGTCCTCTGTGTGTCATTCCTGTGCCTCGGGATGACGGTACATTGTGTTGTTGCTGTTGGGGTGAGTTTGATTTCGGCTGGGAGTGTTGATGAGCTGTTTCGCGTGGCACTCAGGACAGCAGTTCTTGAAGGGAACATGGTGTGACCTACTCACAATGTATTTATAAATTGTGTGAGAACTTCTACCCGAGTCTCCCCAAACAGGTCTTGTTTTCATCTCTTCAAGGGTATAAATGTGCTTTATTAATCAGAGTGCTGGTAAGCAGTGCATCTCCAGAGCAAATGCAGTGGGATTGAGAAATATGTGTGGGCCTGCCTCCTTCCACAAGCCGACCTTCTAAATTAATCTCTGCTATTTATCTGCTCAGATCTCTGTGCAGTAGATTTGGGCAGCAGTCAGGTTAATGACATATCCTTAAAAATCACTAAACTCAGAGCTAGCAGGGGTAATGAAGTATCTTGAAAATAGGGTGGTGAAGCACACTGGCTGTGAGCTAAAACAGAGTCCTGAAGAGGTTATTACAAAGGCTCAGTATTTGCCAATTATTGCTACACATGTAACACAGCTATCCCCCTCACTTCCCAAAGTGAGACAAATGTGGTGAACTCGGGTGCAGTGGTAGGCTGTCAGACACGATTTGATACCGACCCAATGTGTCTGGCATGGGAGTGGATGGGGAAGTCTTTGGGTTCAGGGCCCCACCCTACTTACAAAGAGTTATCTCACGGTTTGGAAACCCAGCGCATCCCTGTGCTCTGTAAGAGAGGACCATTCCCCAAGTAGCTGTTGCTGAAATGTCAAAGATGTTTCTGGCTGGCTTGTGAGGGATCTTGCATGGCTTTGCTCCCCACGCTGGTGCAGTGTCGTGGTGTGCTCTGCCTGGTGTTGGTGCTGCTGCCAGAGCTCCTCCCGTACCTCGGCTGATGCACGTGGAGAGCCCTGAGCTCTGGAGGGATGGCTCTGGCTGTTGGCCACATGCAAGTATGTGATTTGCTCCTCCACAAACGGAAAGTAAGCACAGATGTAATTTCTATGCCTTTTTGAGCAATTTTAAAGGTGAAAGATATTTTCTTTCCAACGTTTCCATATATTAGATTAGGAAAGTTGTCAAAATTAAGCACACCACAGTGGGTAGATTCTTGCTTTGTGGCAAAATGGGTTTCCATAAAGTGATGAATTAATGAAATGAAGTGTTGAGGATCATCACATTGTATTGTCAGAACAATGGGAGATCCATAAAATGATATGCTTGTAAATAATTTGTGATATCTGCTACGTACAAAACTACTTAAATGAGTCTTATTTTCTATAAGAAACACTATTTTCTTTTAGACAAAAAAGTAGGGAGTTGGCCTGTCAAAATACTAAATTACAGAAGAATTTATAACACAATTTTATTTCTTAACATTTCTTTATCATGGTTTTATAATATTTATGTAAAATAAAAAGGTATTGTTTATTTTTCAAATTAATATCTTGTCACATCAATAGCATTTTTGTATTTTTTGACTGGTTTACAGCATGATGAAAGCAGAATGGTTGCACAAACTTTAAAATGTATAATATATTATGTAAATATTTTACAGGAAAAATCTTAGTGTGATATATCTTATTTTTGAGGTGTGCTGTTTGTAACACAGAAAAGACATGTTTAAAAATATAACTAAATAATTCAGTCATTTTAGTGCTGGATAATTCTGTTAAAAAAGCAATGAAATTCTTTTTGAATTGCTAAGGTAAACTGGGGATCCTTGAAATAAAATTACAGAATTTCATTGATACATTTTTCCATTTAAATGATGTTTTCTTGAAATAAATCCTTTTTTAAAGTGTAGTGATTTGAATGGACTGTTTTGGTGAAAAGAATTTGTAGTGAGGACCGGTAAAAGTTGCAAAAATGGTAGAAAAAGTATAATTCCAGAGTATCTTACTGTTTAGAGGAATTGTTTAATATTGCAGTTGTGGCAATCAGTAGAATAAAATTATGCCTTTTCAGGTGAATATATCATCATCTGATGATGAACCATTCTGGAGCTATGTTGATATCTCTATTAGAACATATAAACAAATTTTAAAAATCTCACATTCTGTGCTCTGTAGTTATTCTTATTGTTAAATTAATAATATCAATCAAATGAAAAGAACCCACTTCTAGAAATGTCCTGTTCCTGCTGAATTCAGAGGGTGCAGAATAAATGCTTTTTAGGGGGTCTTAAAATATAATGAAGTGACAGTGTAAAGGATGATTTTGTCTCCCGTTGAAGTCGAGGGGAAATAGGGAAACCTGGCCAGTACTGGAGTTTCCTGCAAGTGGAGTCAGTGTGACTCCAGCAGTGTGTGTGTGTGTGTGTGTGTGTGAGCCTACCCACAGCTCATTATAGGATCAGGGCCTGGCTTAGGAAACTAAATCCTTATCTTAGTGGTGTTATGTGCAGTACTTTAAATCAGGAGAACTTTGTTTCTTGGCTGATAAAACAAAGCTTGGATCCAGCTACCTAGGGTTTGTTTCTGCCTTTCTTGCACATCAAGGAATTTGGCTTTACAGGGAATTTTAAGCTTTGAAAGAAATCCTGGATTAAGCTCCTGAATGATTAAAATTTAAGTGCTGTCAGATTTCTACATATAAAGTAAAAATAAAATAAAAATTAACATTTAAAAAAATAATACCCACAGTCTCCAGGACCTGAGGCAGGCTTGGAGCATTGTAATGGAAATTTCAGTCCCATGTGCCACAGTAACTGCAGCACAGCAACTTTTAAAAATAGCCATAATGACGCTGTTGCTGATGGTGAAGGGAAAATGTCACAAACCCTTTCTTTCCTTAGCATGTTTAGTAAAGCTCAAGAATGTGTAGCCAAGTCATATTTTGTTAATTTCGTATGTGTTTGGAGATTGCTGATGGCTACTTGAAAAGGGAGAAAAAAGTGCTTTCTTTGGCGTCTGACATATCCTTATGGCAGACACAAATTTTGGCCAAACAAAAGAAATGACAACCCTTGTGGAACAGAATTTACACTCCAGTTTCCAATGGATTTTATTCGTGTAGTAAAATGGCTGTTTCTGGATATTTAATTTTTAATTCTGAGTATCATGTTAATGTTTTAAAAGTAAGAAAATAATGTCTCCATTACCCAAATCATCTAAGGATTTGGACTCATTCTCTAGATACTAAGAACTATTATTATAAGAACTGGTTTTCTTTAATTTGTTTTGTCCCCTCAAAAAAGTAATATAATTACCTGGAATTTTTAAAAACTTACTACATGAGAAAGTTTAAGGGTCAAACAGTGAGTGCTTTTTTGAGGGTTTGAGATAACTTTGAGCAATGATCCTTAGTGTAGATACATTTAAGACAAAACATTTTTAACATAAATTTTAATTTGTAATGTACTTAGTAGTTCATATTCAAACTATCTAAATAAAAGCAAACAATTTGATGTGAATTCCAATTTTATGTCAAAATCACAAAAAAAGCAACAAGCTTTCAAAAGGGCATAAAAGATATGGTGGTGACACATGCATGATAACTTCTTCATTTGGTCTTTAATTTGGGAGTATAAAAATTACCTACATCAGTGTATTAAGTCAATCCAAACTAGAACTCTGAGGAAGCAGCAAAATTGTGTCAGGTTCCCAGCAGAAAGCAAAACCTTGCAGAATAATAATAAAAAAGCTGCAGTATTTATGGTGTTGAGAAGTCCTTATTGTAGGTTACAGAACAAACGAAGTCTTAAGTTACCTCTTCTGATTTTGATGGTAACAAAAGCAACCATTTCAGCAATATAGTTGTGTTAGAGCAATCAAAGAGACTGCTTTCTTACCATAATGTTAGCATCATCTCAGCATGTGGCACCAGAAAGGTTCTCTTTCAGCAGCATACCACTAATCCTGCATTGTCTTTATTATCTTTATTTTCTGATGCTTGCCCATGCTGATCATTCACAAACTGAAGAGATGGAACACCGAGGTCTTCAAATACTGATAAATTATATTAATATTAGGATACCCTGTAAACTCTAGCATCCTATGAATTCCAGGTTGCAGTCAACCCTTTATATATATATATATATATATATATATGTATACTACTATGAATGAAATATTTTACACTCATATCACAAAAGAAGAGGCAATGATTTCTGGCCCTGCTGTAACAAGAAAATTTCATCTCTGGAATACATGTTTATGGATAACTTTTTTAGAAATTGATTTTACATGTACTTACACCCTTTTTGGATGTAAGAAAAATATGTGTCTGAAATAGGTGTGTTCACATTTCTTAGAGCCTGTAAAAATGAATTGCAGATATAAACCAGAATGGTTGATTGGCACAAGCCATTATTGGGATATAGACTTGGGATTTGTGTTTTAAATTAATTTTAGAGAAGTGAGGACATAAACTCTGTCCACAGCACATCTTTGTTACTGCTAAAGCTCCTGAACATCAAGCCTTTTTGTTGTTTGCAATATCTTGCCCTATAGATATTGCTGTGAAAAATGGCTGTTATGAAATGTAGAATATAACCTGTAAGTAACAGCAACTACGTTGTTGTTAGTGAGTGGCTTCACAGAAATTGAATATGAAAAACACTGTGACTCCAATTACGTCATCTTTACATTGAGTGCTTTCTCATATGAGTATTTCTCTTGAAGTCATTTCACATACCTCCCAAAATGACTCTTTCAAAATAATTACAAAATCATTTTCAACAGTGAATAAATGTGTAAAGGCTCACCAGTGATTTTAAGGTTGAAAAAAAAGGCCCTTTGTGTTAGATAATTTCATTGCTCTGTGTTCACAAGTGATTAACTCCCCAATGAGATCTGATTGCTTTTTGTATTCAGACCGAAAAGAGACATGTAAAATGAGCAAAATGTTGTATTTTGAGTGCTGACTATGGGGCAAGTTTAACATATGCTTTTTGGGACATCACAATGATTTGTTACCAGCCATATTTGCTGCACATGTGCAACATGGTAGCCTGCCAAAATGCACACAATAGTTACATGATGGGTCACTGAAAAAATAGATTTCAAACAGAGTATCTAAATACTTAATTCGTATACAGATATGGGACCTCTTCTAAGACACTGTGGTCTATTAAGGAAATAATAATATCCATTTTATTAGAACCACATGCTGCCTAGGGATCCAGTTCCTTCTTCCCTTCATGTAAATGAAAGCAAGCCTCAGACCTTAAATGCTGGGCTACAACCCAGTCCAATTACATGGAAGGTAGAAAGACCCTGGAATGAAGAGAAAAGCTGTCTTCTCAGGTGGAAAGAAGATGTAGACTTACCCTACAATGAAATGAGTGGACATGAATATAACGACCATCCTCTTGCCCTTTCTCAGTGTTCCTCATTTTTGGCTGCTCAGGATGCAAACAGAGGGAAACGTTTGAAATTGCACTGGGTCTGCCCTCCATGTGTGACCCTGTTCAAATCCCGTCACTGCCCTTGTGCAGTGGATTTGGACTCTTCTGTTGCTTCAAGACCTTGCATGGAAATAGGGCAGGATTGTTATCTAATTGTGGATATTCTGCAGCTGTGTGTAAGTCACAACTGAAAGAAGTTCCAAGCAAACCTACTGTAATAATTACATGGAAAAAAACTTGGAGAGATGTTGTGCCAAGGTAATCTGGTAAACAGCTATTTTACAAGCCAGCTACTCATTTAACGTGGCATGGGAGGGTACAGCAGGCACCACACTAGTTTAGCTATCAAGTCACTCCTTCCTAGATGGTCAGCTCAAATGAAGCAATGACCCCATCGTTCCTCAGCTGGGCCAGGTGTGGTCCTTTTCAAGGGAGGTCATTAGGGCATGGTACTACTAATTCCCATGTAAATCATGGTTTTGTGGAACTGTGGGGTTGCTTGTAGACAGCCTTTGGAAATACACAGGGAGATGCTAGGCTGTCATGGAGACTTACTGGTCTTCTGCATCTGGTATGGTGGGAAATGCAGCTGAAGGGGCTAATGCACACCTGTGCTGGTCAGCTCAGCACGGTATCGATGGTGCTTAATGGATAGAGGGATTCACGTGTTCCTTTGGCTATATCCCAACTCCAAGATTGCCCTAACCTTTTCAGGGTTGGGCAGTGACCATTATTGGCTGAGCAAATGACTCTGTGCTATGATGTCTTAATTCTGCCACAGTTAATCTTTTAAATCAGGGTATGGGGGTAGCTGGTTTCTGCCACATGTTCCTGCTCCGTGTATGCTGCCATGTGCTGTTAAACTCCAGCACCCAAGTGTGGTCTAAACAGAGAGTTTTCCAAATGGCTTCACTTGGGTACCACACTGACCGCTGGCTTTATGCCAGGGTTGGACCTGTTACTCCTCTCTGCATCGCTGCTGTAGGTTCTCCCCATCCAGAGCTATGACCTCAACCCCTCCACTCCATTTTTTCTCCTCTGGGAATGCCAGTTCCATGTATCCAGCAATGACCATGCAGCATCTCTGGCATCATAGTTCCCTGAAATCCCACATAGTCCATGCTGAAACCTGGGCTGGGAGTTGAAATAATCTGTGTCCTCTCCACATACAGCAACTGGGTATGACATGAAAACACCCAAGCACAATGGACCCCGTTATTACAGCCTGACATAATATCTATGCATGTGGTGGGTTTGAGATCTGGATCTCTTTCTGAACTGGACTTTCTAAATTTTACATTCTTTATAAAGGTAACCTAACAGAGGTAGAGTTTTGTTTGTTTGAGGTTTTTAGTTTGTTCGTTTTTTTGAGGGAAAAAAAAAATACCTGAATTTATGGAATAGAACATAATATTCCTGACTATTAAATCTTAACTGAATATGTAAGAAATGAAAGCAATTAGGGTAAGGTTGCATAACCCCTTTGAATGTCAGGTATTTATAATTGTTTTACAGGCTATGAGTAAAAAGCAGTAAAGACTGTTGGCATTTAATATCATAAATTTTCAAATACAACGTTCAGTTTGAACTTAAAAAAAACTATTTAAAATGAGATTAGATGTGGAAAAGAAAGGCTATTATGTTTGTCATAATAACTGTGTCTTTGATATATATGTTAATAGCAAGACTGTTGACATTGGAGAGATTGAAATTAATACTTGTCTATTAGTCCAAGGCCAGAAGTTGTTGCCTCAAACCATAATAATTGATTCACTAGTGCATTTGTCTAATGGCCCTGCATTATTCTGTAGTGTGCCAGAATGGATGCGGTGCTCAGAGCCTACCTGTGTTTTGGTTACATTGTGATCCTGATTGTGTTTACAGCAACGTAAAATAGGAACAACCATGAAAGTCAGTTGGTGACATCTGAGTAAAATGGGTGAGGATCAGAAACAGCTCTGTGGGGCTCCATGGGATTTAAAAGAGAGATTTTTTTAGCCATCAGAGGAGCTTTTCTTCACCCCTGAAATACCTTTTTGAATATTCTTAATATATCTTATTTCAGAATTACGGATTTTAGGAGTGAAGAAGAAGAGTTAGCAGGGTAAATCTACAGGAAATTCCAAGTGATTTGTTAAGGAACATTTCATTAGGACTACTTAATCTTTAATATCTAGGGATATTAAAGATAATTATATTTAAGATGAGTATTTTTACTTGCTGTGCTGACATATTGAGTTCTTTCATAACCAGAAGTGTCTGGTAGTGGGCATAAAAATAAAAATTTCAGGTAGTGAGGAGCATAAATCTATGTTTGAATGGAGTTTATAGATAATAATTAACTACATCTTGGTTTCAAATGTACGTATGGTTGACTTTGAAGGGAAAGAAATGCATTTAGAGTAATATGGCTATTTCAATGTTGACAATGACTCTTACTATTTAGAAGATAAACAGTAAATTTAATTTGCATAATTAAGTTAGTCTTTTTAGATTTTAATGTAGTGTATCACGAGTTCCCAGGCTTGTAAATGAGGTTTTACTAGTGAAACTCTTATTACTAGGACATATACCATTTCCCCCTAACATCAGCACATAGTACAGATCTCATAGGTTCCTTTGTCTCAGGTCACCAGAATTTTACTGTTTTTTCTTCTCTTGAGGGTTGCTTTAAAAATTGTAATAAAAAAATACAACTTCTGTGTAACGGTTGAAAGTCTATTGCTTTGCAGGAAAAAAGATTGCACTTCTAAGGGCCTTCTGCCATAAGGACTCTCTTGTAAAGATGCCTGCCTTTAAAATGCAACTTTTTTGTTGGATGAACAGCCTAATGTTCCATGCATTGTACTAGTAGTAGCATTTTATGCAACATTGAAAGACTCAATTAATTTGCATAATTCCATGAGTATTACCATGACTTTAAGGTAGGTTAGCTTGCTCAGGAGTCTTGCCTGCCCAATATATATGTTTGCCATTTTGACAAATTAATCATTTCTGAAAACAATTAATTATACTTATGACAAACTGAACCTTATACCCATGGGTCTTAAATTTTTATAGCAGAAATCTAATATTAATGTGCATAAGATCAGTGATTTAGTGAGTACCTTAACAGTCAACAATGCCTAAGGCTGAACAAAATTAATATTTTGTTTCCCATCTGGAGACTTCAGTAAAATTAATGAGGAAGGGTGCCTTTTGTAATACATAATAGAAAGAAATTTACAATATTTAACCCGGGGATTCTACTGACATCAGCATTTAGATATTTGGTCTCTTTCCCCAGTCTGATGGTTGAGCCGTGAAAATATCATAACAGGTAATCCTGGCTCTATGGGGCACTTATATTTTTGCTTTTACTGGCAAAGGTAGACAATCAAATTAGTTTTCTTGTATGATGAAGTTCCTAGTCTTAGAACCAAATATTTGTTTCTGCTAAGGTATTGTTTGGATACATTACATATAACATATTTGACCTTTCTACAAATAAGAAAATATGACAACATCTGCAACTTAAGTGATGGATATAAAATAAAACCTGGTGGTGGAAAATGAATGATGAGTCATCAACATGTAGAATTATATATATATATATATGTGTGTGTGTCTATATGTAAAAAATGGCTGTGATCACATAAACTACAAGCTAAATTTCTGTTTCTATGATCTGGAAAATGACTCACTACTCTGCAAAAGAAAATCAAATTTGAAGTCTAAAACTTGACAGTTTAGAAGCATTTAAATGCAGTAGTAGTGCTTCAGGGGTTGCAGTTTTTTTTTCCACTAGTAAACTCTCCACCTCTGGTCACTCTGACCTTGGTGCACACATCATCACCAAAATGAACCAGAATAGCAAGAACACTTTCATTCATCTGTTCCTGTGCTGTTTATTTTGGGATTATTAGTTATGTTTTTTAATGATTTCACGTTTTTCAAAAGCAGTTTTTACTAAAGGCAATGGCAAACATCCAGTTGACTTCCCAGGTACAAGCTCCTACCCCTGTATCTGAACATCTGTTTAAGGTCTGAATGGAATGATTTTCCTTCCCCTCAAGTATTTTTTAGCTAAAATATCATCCAACAATTCCTGTGATTTTTTTGTAATACACTCCATCTGAAACACATTGCAAACCAGGTTGTAGTTGCTAAAAATACTTGTGTAATAAATAGTTGATCTGTAAAAATAAAAGGAGATGAGATATTACCCCTGTGGTATGTGTATATACTCTTTGATTAGGCTTTCTTTTTAGCAGGAATGGCAGATGAAATGTAAAAATAGCATAAAACTCAGCCACACAGGGTAACTCAGTTTTTACTCAGATGGGAACAAACAACCAAATGTTGTGATGTGAGGTTTCCTGCAATTAATTTTAACACTTTAAATATCTCCTGTCTCTAATAAAAGAGAAGTTCTGTTAAAAGAAGAGATGTCGTGTGCCATCTACTGAACTTTATGGTAACCCCAGTGTTTTTCAGTGTTAACAACTCAAAAATGGTAGTATTAGAAATAAGACTTAATAAAAAGGATTATGTGCCTAAATAATCTTACTTAATTGTGTAATAGGTCTGATATAAGTTGTGAATATAACAATACACTAATCTGTGTGTGGGACTGAGGATAAGACAGTATAATATGGTACACTTTATAGTTTAAAATTACAACTTAATCCAAACTTGTGATTTTTCCAGTAATTAGCAGGTTTTTGGACCAAAAGAAAAGCACTGACAAAAAATGTCAGTCAGATAAATAAATCTAATGCTTTGTGATGGAGGAAAATGTGGTTTTGAAGTCCATATAAAAACAAAGCTCTCAGGGTATCACATTTTGTATAAATCTGCATTATTAATTCACAGTAAAATACATCCAGTTGGAGTACTTGGTTTTTTGCGTTAAATTGGTCCTTTGATGTTTCTTAATGCTTCAATTTAGCCTCTAATTTTTCAGAGCACAAATGCACCAGCAGCTGTTGAAAATATCAGTTTTGCAGTAGTGTCGCTGGCCAATAAAATCCCAACAAGTCTTCTTCCTATCTGGCTGAACAAAATAGCACTGAAAAAGTAGTCATCTCTTTGAAGTATCACTCCAATTATAGGTTTTAACCCCACAGGTCACAGTTTGATTATTTACACAATGCTAGTGTAATTCTGTCTCAATTCTAGGCTTTCTGTACTTCCAAAGCATTCAGCAGCTCCAGTGGAGGAAATTTCAGACGGCTGCTATGATGGCATTGACCTGTGTTTGATAGGGTTAGACAGCATTTGGCTGATCACTGTATGTTTTGTGCACTATTTAACTTTCTATAACATTATTTAATGGTGAAAGAAAGGCTATCAAGTTTATGTTTCATCTGTCTTTTGAAATCCATTTTAATAAATTTCTTC
>WBMZ01002137.1:32500-51994 GCA_013400975.1 Atrichornis clamosus
ATGTTGGTCACTCACCTGTGGGTCTGTCTGGCTATTGCTAACCTGAGCTTCACTCCATCAGTGACTCACTCTGCCTGCTTTACAGAAGGATCACTCAGTTATCAGAATCCAAAGTGATCCCTTCTCCCGTGTGCACTTGTTTGGGGATGCAAAACAAAGAGAAGGGGACTCAGGCAGTTTCTGCTGTCTGGATAAGCAGGGGATAAACTCAGACAGAGGGAAGGAACAAACAGTCTGAAAGGTCTGTGGGCAAGGAGGTGGCTTTGGTTGTGCTGTGCAGTGGAATGAGCTGTTGCATTGGTTAGAGCTGGAAATGTCCCCAGGATCCAGGACAGTTGTTCATTGTCCATTCCAGCGAGCTGCTGTCAGCAGTGCTGTCCTGAAACAGGGAATGCATTTCCATAAACCCCCAGATACTCAGCTCTGGGCAGCAATGCTCTCCTTACTGTGGCACAGTATTAACTAGCATTCTTCCTCATGTGTTGCCTCTCACTTTTACTGGCAATGATTTAATTAAATCTCTTATTTTTGAGTCTCCTGCTGTCAGTGTGGCCAGATTCATAATGACATCTTCTGTGACCTGAAGCCATGTTAAGGCTAATACACATAAATACGTGTTTCAATGCTGCTCCATTACTGTTTTAATAATCAAAAGAACATTGGAATTAAACAGAGAACAGTTGATTTTATCAATTTCTAAAAAAAACTAGCGATATTCCTAACCCATTTTTCACCATTTTCATTAAGCACTAGAAATTAAAGCAGTTTCAATTTCCATTGTAAAAGATTATTAGAATTTTTCCTAATGTTGAGAAAGTAAAACAGTGCGTAAGTGAAAATTATTACAGCAGCAGCGATATATTTCAAATGTTTTTAAAATCACTGTTGAGGACATAAAGAGCTACTCTTGTGGTCACTTGTAAGTCTTGATCTTCTGTTCACCAGAGTCAAGAGGAAAGTTTCCACTGATAATAACAGTGCTACAATGGACAAATATAGCTGGCTATGGAAGAAGAGTTGAATTTCAGAGAGGGAAATTTCAACTGAAATTGTTTCAGATATGTCCCTTTTAATCAGCACAACTTTTTGTTCCCCCATGTAGCTTTTCACAGCTTATGCATGATGACAAACACTTCTGTAAATGAGATTAGGAAACAGAGCAGCTTTGAGTAGATTCAAGTCTCACATATGAAAAAGAATCTAACTTTACAGTATGAACTATATTAGACTTGAAACTTGGTGTGTTGTTTCTACATTTAAGTGTAGGTTATGATGCCAGATTTATCTCCCCACTCATCTTCAGTTTGTCACACATACAGCGATCCTAAGAGATGCAAAAATATTTTTATATAAAGTTCACTGCATGATTGGCATCTAAAGATTTTACTTTCTTCATCTTTAGTACTATATGCTTTAGAGCAATAAATTGGTGTCTAAATATTGGACTTTCGTCATCTTTACTGCTCTATGATTCAGAGCAATAAATTGCTGCCTAAACACATACTTATGTACATAATTGAATCAGGTCCACTCTGTGGCTTTTGAAGTAGTGCCAGTGTTTTCTGTGGGACCGTGTGGAAGGCCAGGCGTTAGGTGATGTGAACACACTCAGGGAAATTACTAATGTATGTAAGGGTATCAAATGAGTAAATTCACATTTTCAAATAACCCTGAGCACACTTTCTCAATTAATCAAGAAGGCTATTAAAATAACATTTTGCAACTTTGTCTTTAGCATTTTAAAAATCTGAAATACTCCAGATCAATGTCATCTAGCTCCTGGAACCCCATGGCATAGATGGGCAGTATTTTCCTTCTCTGCTGTACAGAGCTGCCTGTGCTGAACCTGCAAACATTCAGACACTTGCTTTTAATGTAGATCTTTGTTGGAACAGCTCATTCACATAAAGCACGTAAATAACATCAGGGTCTTATCTAGAAGCTTGGGGCCTTAGTTGTTTGTATTGCTCCATTTAGAAGAATAACATTAAGTATATGTGAGATATAATTTTACTAGAATTTATTGCATAGTTATATTAACTCCTGGGTAAGATTTAGGTTGTGACCTCCCAGCAGGCCTAGGCATGTTACCTGTAATCTTTCACATGCAAACAGTCTATCAGAGACAGAACTCCCCTTTTCAGCTCAGTCATATTTTAGGACTCACAATTGATATATCAGTCACAGCATAAAATGCATTCCTTCCTGTAGACCAACTGTTTACCAGAGTATAACACAAACTCTCCTCCTGTGTCTCATTTCATCACACTGTTCCATGTAGCGATGTTTCAATGTGAAATGAAGTTTTTTCATGCTGTGCTTCTGAGTAGAAAAAAGACAGAAGTACATGTATGATAAATGGCAAAGGTTCCAAGAGAAACCTTGCAAAACAATACAATTTGGAAGCATTACATTTGCTTAAATAATTTAGTACATAAATGGATCTGTTAAAGTTTTATAACCAAATACTGTTTATGCGGCTTTGGGTAGAAAATCGGTTATATTTCTACAGAATCGCTAAATCTTATATCTTATTTTGAAATTAGGAAATATAACCAACCTGAGAGTTGTCATTGTAAAGTACCTTTGAAATCAGTAGCATTAGAGAAGTATACTTTTCTTTTAATTAACTTCATACACTTAAATTTCCCATTAAAAAATAAGTATTTTAAATTTCTCTGAGGTTGAGTTAATTTTCTGCTGGTTTTAGAGCAGAGGTGTAAGCAGGTAAGCTATTTGATCCCGTCTATTAGGAGTGATATTAGATCTGATATTTGGATACTAAAATGTGAATCGAGTTCTGTGGGATGTTCTTGTTTGGACTTTATTCATAATGTAGTTTTTAAAATTATCAACAACAATACTCTTGCTGTCATTAGGACTGCTGCATTCTGAAATTCAGGACTAATACTACTTGATCTCAGAAGATATCGTTTGCTGGGATACTCAAAATTAGGCACCATTTGAAAATATGGGAATGTCTGTTGTTATTTCCCCCTGGAATGCTGAAATAAAAGAGCGCCCAACATTTGCTAACAAACCAAAGCCAAACCTCTGTCAAGACTCTTTAATGAAAAATTATGTCCAAGGCTAAATGTGAGCTGGGAAGCTAAATTCCACTTTCAGAGAATGTGCAAGTGCGTTTTGTGTCTTCAGAAACGTCCCCGCGTCTAGACTCTATCAGCATTAAGTGCAGGTATATAAATCCTTAAAACAGGCACATGCCCAGGTATTTTCAAGGTGAAGAACAGACTGACAGAAAAAAACCCCCCTGTTGATAGTGAGGCTCTGCAGGGTTTTTTTGGTGTTTTTTTTTTTTTATCAGGCTTGTTTTTTCTGTGAGACATTTATTAACTTGTTGAAACTTTCATAATAATAAATGCTGATTCCACCATTCCTGTTTGAGTATGAGAACTGTGCTGCCCTACCGCCTCTAACAGAACTCTCTTCCTAGAAATGTGTCCTGCCCCAGTACCCGTTCAGTAAGAATTTGGGATTTATGAGAATATCTCTTTTTTTGTCTTGAGCATGCTATTTTATAGCGGGAAATCTTTTGCTAGGAATGTGTTTTAAGGCTCTCATGCAACAATTAAGGAGTTCTAAATTCTTAACTGGGAATTTTTTATAGCTCTCAATTAAGCTTTTAAAATAAAAAGCAAAGGATGTTGCACTAAATGCTGGAGGAACTCACTGCTGTCATGAATTTTCTTAATTAAAAATCTTTTAATGTTTTCCTTTTTTTTTAATGTAGTAATTCATGGTAGCTAAATAACAGCTGTGAAATACAATCTTTTGGTGACATCAAAGCTGTGAAATAGTGAGAAAACCAAAAAATCTTTAGTAAAAATATCTACTTTTATAGGAGATGGTTTATAGCTTTTCCATGGTAATAGTCAGTTCAGTTTAGTACTACGGAAAGTTCCAGCAAACACATAACTGTTTTCAAAAATTATTTAACAATATGTACTTATAAAAAGAAAAAGAATTAAGGGCTGAAATTTCAGTAAGGAAAAAAAAGGTTTTTTCACAGTGGGGTTCTCATTTCTTGTATAATTTTGGTTTAATGTCATGGAAAGAAAACCAGTAGAAAATATTCTGAAGTCTGCAGAAGCTGTATGCACAACCCCCCATTTTGGTGATATAAAGTCCAAGGAAATTGTCTAATTTCTTGTTATGAGGCATTTATACAGAACTGTGAGTACAGCCCTAAAAATCACATTTACATCTAAAGTTTCTAGTACAAAGATTGATTTATTAAATAATCTTTTTTTTTCTGACACTAGGTTGTAAATACTGATGTTTTAAATATTTAATTTAATATTTATGCCACTTGCTAAAGATCAGAATTATTGACATTTTATTAACTTAATATTCAGTAAATAATTTGTGGACCCCATATGAGAGCATTTGGTGTAGTGCGTGATCTGTCACGTATAGAAGATAAAAAGACAGTGAAAAGCATGTCTATTTTGCTCACTAGAAAGCCTGAGAATCATGAATAGCCACTTACACTCAGAACTCAATATTTCAAAAATTCTTCCTATGTAGGAACAAGAGAGCCATGCCAAAACAGGAGTGGAAGTTAAATGGAATTGAAATATTACGTTATTAATCATGCTGTTCAGAGTCCAGGTAGGTAATATTAGCATCTTAAAACCTGAAGTTGTTTTTTACAAACTATGCATAAACCTGATATGACATATACACAACCCAATAAACAACCCAATACACTGGTTTGCACTGTCCTTTTCTTCTTCTGCACAGTTTTTACAAAACTATTGGACCCAGAAAAAAATTCATAATTAGTCTTTCAGATATTGCACTCTTTGTCTAATACTTTTAAAATTCCGGATCTTTTTCCATCTGGATGATATTTGAAACCCAAATATGTGCCCACCAGTACATATGTGACTACAAATGAATATTATTTACTTGGCATGATACTTTTATTTATTCATCATCAGCAACTTCCTACGTGCCCATCATAAACTGAAAATAAGACTGGATTAGCATGCAATCTGTTTTCATTTCTTTTATTCTATCAGAGAAAATCCAGATTTAGGCAGAAAACATACTGTGACAGCATCAACTAAAGCTCAAAGATTCTGTTATTTGAATTAGATATATGCTTTGAGCCATCAGAAATTTGTTCATGAAAGGTCTCCAAAAATTGTCAGGGTACATTGAATGATGCAGAAAACTGTAGCTGAAACACCAGACCACTAATGTAGGTTGGCTAAGATTAGAGACAAAGATGAGGTGACTGAAAAGCAGAGGAAGCACTGAGTTTACAGAGCAGAAATTGTATCAAAGTCCTCAGTTTACTGGAGTGTGTCCTGAGTGTTAGTTACATTTACAGCCTGGTCTTCTTGGATCTTTATCTCTTTCTATTTACTCTGAAAACAGCACATGCCAAGTACATTATATTAATCTGGTCCTGGCAAAAAGTTTCTCTCACCTGCCACTCTTGCCATATGTATTTGTGAATTTTGTCACCGAGAGTGAAGGTTATTTTGGGTTGAGTGTTTGAAGCTTTTATTTTGAAGACTCCATCATAAAATGCAGAATGTAGTCACTTATTGAGGTCAGTCTGGCCTGCAGAACACAAATTTCACAAATACTTTCTGGCCCCCTCATTCAACTCAGCTTGAATGAAACTTTCCCACTGCTCCATTCTGTCTAGATGAAACTGATTTGGAATTAGTCACTTACAGGGATCAGGTCCTAACTCTTCACATATTAATTAATTACAATTAGCCACAATGTATAAACAGGTCCTTTTAGTTAACAGAGTGAAATTAGACTAGCTGCTTTCAGTGGAGTCTTTTTCCAAAAAAATAGCACTTTCTAAGGAAGTGTAAATCAGTTTGATAATCCCACTGTAAACTGTGCCTAGGATCTGGTGAAACCCACTCTTGGCACAAAATATCCACTGGAGTCTTTGGCACTCAGTTGAGCTGGCCTGAATTTCTTGTATACTGTGAAGGGATAAAGTGGGCTCAGTCATGACTGTCAGTGAGAGGGGAATTTTTTGCATGGATGGGAAAAGTCATGTGTCTAAATATCCTACACTGAAGGCTGCTCGGGGCAAGTGCTTCTGGTACTTGAGCATTTCAGGGAAACTTTGATTCTCTTTAGGTTCATGGGATCTCGCTATTGCCTTCAGCAGAATCTAGACTTATCCCTAGGCATTAAACACACCACAGCATTTTAGCCAGTTTAAAAGCAATGCACACATGCCTCTGGTTCAGATATGGGGTAATTTACACTGAATTAAACCACAAACTGCAAATATTCACTGAATATAAGTAGACAAAAGAAGGCTACGTATTTTATTGCAAGATTATATGTGTGCAGAACAAAAACTATAGTCCAGACTGAGTAACGGGATCACCAGAAAGAAGTTCTTATCAACAAAATAAAGAAGATTATAAATTATTCCCTTTTGCTTGAAATTTTTCTAGAAATATGTCACCAGTAACAGCAAAAATGTAATATAGAGATTGCAGTCTCTAACAACTTCATAAAACATTGTATTAAATTAGAGAAGAGAACACAATAAAAACATTAAGCAATTAGTTCTAAAATTCTTGAAAGAGTCAACACCAGGCTTAAAATCCCCAGGTCTCGACAAGATCAAAGAAAATGGCAAGGGTCTTACTGAGAGTTGATCTCTTTCTGAGATGGTAGTGGTGGAATGAAACTTTGATGTTTTATATACTTAAAGACATAGATTAAAATATTTTAATGAAGGTAAAAATTAACTATGAAATGGCCAACCTTGATAAAAATAATACAGTATATATTTCTTTGCTTGACTTGCATGCTTATTTTAAATTGGAACTGAGTATCCAAAGATCTGAAGTGAATGAACGCACAATTATCTTCTTTTATTTTAATTTGGTCTTGTTGATCCTTTAGGCTCTTTTAAAATCACAATGACATAGATTAAAAAAAAAAATCTCAGGTCTTGACCTTTTATGCATGTATGAAATAAATGTAGAGTTCATAGCTGGGAACATGATCATTTTGGTTGATATAAATTGAAGCTGACAAGGGGACAGGCTCTGAGGGAGCAAAAACCACTCTTCTGTGAAAACCAAGACCAATAAGTGTATTTCAGTATTAAAAATGACATATTTTTATAAATATCAATATCCATTGACTGTGGCCCTCACACTATACAAACCAAACCTGAGTAAACGGTCTAAAAATTGTAAGACTAATTAGTTCATTACCTTTGCAAACTAGCAAAAATATGAGAATTCTTATGTATAAAGTTAAGTGCCTTATTTTAGAACCCTAGAGCAGATGCTGACCAGTAACACTGGTTGTTCACATTGAATAATACATGGTCATTAAAAACCATAGCCTGAATCTTCAGAAAAGAAAAAAATTAAAAATTACTCAGAGGCAACTGGGATTGCTAAAGCAACACACAATGCAAAGAAAAAAGAGACACTTTTGCTTTTCAAAGAATAAAATTTCCTTCTCTTAAATTCTTTCCTCCAACAAAATGGACAGAGCTGCTAACTAGTGGTCGGGAGGGGTGATGTGGTGCATTTCCAGTGCAGCATGTGAGACCTGTGCTTGCAACTGATTCAGAGGGTTCCTTTTCTCTCAGAGGTTGAGGCCAAATTCATTGAATCTGGGGGTTGCCTTGCTCCAGGCCTGCAAGTTACTCAGTTCTGGGTCCTCCTGGCCAGCCCTGCGTGGAGCCAGACGTGCTCCCCAAGGGTGCCTCTCCGTGGATGAATGCACAGATCTGTAAACTCTTTGGGGCAGGAACTCAAGGAGCTTTTTACTTGTATAGTGGTTTCCATACCCAGCAGTAACAGCCATATCCTCATAAAATGCAGCACTGGAGATGGTCAAGGAAATAGTCGCAGCATGACGGAGAGAGATTACAACTTCATTTTCTGTCCCATCCAAAATTAACATGAAATGATATTGCCAAGCAAAACAGCCTCAGCACTTAATTTGGGGCATTAGTGATGCTATTATAAAATATGAGCTGCTGATTCTCACCCTGCCTCAGAAGCTTTTTATGCTTCCCAGATCAGCTTGCTTGGTGAATTAATCAGATGAAAAAGGCTCAGTTCGCCTGCACGAGAAACTGAAAGGATTGTCTGATGGCTTATGAAGCTATGTGATTTGTTTCATGGTGTGGAGACACTGAAAGAGAATTTTTATTAAAAAAAGAGGTCTTGGAACACAGTCCTGCATGTGGTCAGCTCAGTGGGGTATTATTTGAAGCAGAATGTGAACAAGTAGAATTGAAATGGAGGGATCTTTGAAGAGTAATGAAAAAGGGGATTCAGTTGCCAATGAAATAACTGTTTGGGATACTGAAGGGAGATTCCTCAATCATTTAAAATCATTCTGCTCAAGGAATTTATTATATTTTTTTTCTTAGGGAATGGAGAGAATAAAAGGTCGATGAACTCTTCAGCAACCTAAAGCAAATTTCACAACTTCCTGGAGGATTTGTATATGGTCATAATTTTCTCACAGCAACTGCTCTTCAGGAGCAATTTCTTCCTACTTCTTTGCTTATTTATGCTTTAGCAATCCTAATTTCAAGTCTGCTGCAGGCAGAGAGAGAAGGGATAGGGTTGTCATGGCAAAATGCCTAAAGCAATGAATGTTGCTCAAAAAATATGTCTTTACACAAATTACAAAAAATAACTCTTGCCCTTGTCGGCTCTCAGGACTCGGAATTTCACTTTAGGTTTACCTTGTCCCAACCCCAGGACTCTAGAGTAGGAGAGAAGGCCCTGCAAAGGATTGAAACTAGAGGGGATACAACTTTTCTCCTCAAAATCTGTGTAGTTTTAAGACTAAGATTTCAGAAGCTTGAGGCACCTCCTATTCCCTCACATGGGGACTCCTTGCTTCTTATTATTCCTTTTTTCTATGTCTTTAGGGAGAGGGAGTTGAACTTCCTCACATCATAAATATGAATTTCCTGGGTTGGGTACTCAAACTAAACTGTCATACTGATTAATGGCAATACTTACTGCATAGAAAAATTGTCTTGTTACTTGTACAAATACCCATGTAAAACATTTCAATTTTTACTCAAGTGTTTTCCACACACACATTAAATATATATGTATGTATGGATTTACTTTTAAGTGATATAACTTAATTTAAATTCTGGACATTAATTGAAATAAATATAGTCATATAAAAATAAAATTATTTTTGTATGTAGGAAAGACATAGTTTCCTTGATTTGTCAGAATTTTTCATATATTGGGTTGGTAAAAAAGCTGATATTACAGTCTTTGCTGGGCAACCAAGCAAAAAGGTAGAGTATACAAGTTTGTGCAGATGTTTTGGAAATGCTTTATTTTGGTTTCTGCTTTCTTCAGTCTGTTTCTTTCTAAAGTTTTAAAATACAAAATTGTTTGGACTTTGTTTCTTTTCTCCTCCTATTTTGCCTAGTTTCCTAATTTGAAATATCAAAAGAGAACTTTTTGGCATATATCCTAAAATGATTTGGGACAAAAATTTATGCTCTTGTTTCACAAACAGTTTTGGCTAGAAAAAATAACATTTCTCTGGGAAAAAGCCCTGAGCAGATCCCAATCCAGCCCCAGCAAGGGTATTCTGAAGCATCTCCAGTTACCCAGTGGAGATCTTCACAGAAATGCCTCCAAATCACCACCACCACAACAGACCACTGAGAAGCTGGGGGATTGTACCTGATTTTGTCCTTCACTTAGAACATGTTTAAAAAAATGGAAGGGCTCCCTTGTCACTTTACACTGATAACTGTTTTAAATGCATGCAGAGAGGGGAGAAGTGAAGTTTGGATGACAGGTTGCTATATCAGTCCTGCCCTGTCATCTTCCTTCTAGAAATACTTGAGGTCTTTAGCTTTATTTCCTTCCTGGAGTACACTGTGGCAATTTGATACCTCTGCAAGTCAGCCTCCTCTGGAGATGTGTGGTCAGTAATTAACAATGCATAACAATGCACAGTAATTTAGGAGACAAAGTTAAGAAGAACACCTCATTCAATTAAAACTTGGCAAGGCAATACAATTATCCATTCTGGAATTTTGCCAGGATGTAGGAGTCTGTACCTTATCACCTGAAAAAAAGTGATGTAGGATGTATAATCAGTATAAACCTCTATAAACTGTTGGGTTTTAATTAATTTTTAAAGCCATATTTGGAATGTAGAGAAGCAAGACAGCTCACAGAGTTTCAATGAAAACCAATTTCTTTTTCCTAACCTCATTAATAATTTCAGAGAATGTTGTCCTTAGACGAAATTAATTCAAACCCACTGTCCAAAAATTAATCCCGATCTGCAATCTGCTGGTCTAATTGTACACCTATTGATTCAGGTGTAACACCTAATATGCCTTGATATGAGGCTATTTCCATGGAAAGTACAGGATAGGTTTTGCCAGGATATCATATTGCTTCATTTTATACTCGTGTGCTGCTCTGTCTGATCAGGCAAAATCCCATTGCAGTGAGCAGGAGATCACCCGAGAGAAGACTCTAGTCTTTCTGGGATCCCTGATAATAACTGATCACCCAAATGATACCCTCAGTCCATATTTGCAAATGACTTCTGTCTTCGCCACAATTTTCATTATCAAGAATTTTAGCTTTTCTACCTGCTGTTGTTGTCTGTGAATTATCCTTGAGCTTTTTTTAGTGTTGAGGGAGTAACTACTTTATCTCTTTCCTGGATGCAGCATCTTTAGAGATTGAAGTCCACTGATATTCTACCTGAAGTTGAGTTTCACATGCCTACTTTTTCCTTCCCAATAACTTCTGGTTAAAATTTCAAACAGGGATCAATCTGAGCATAACTCTTATGATTTCTTGATGAAATATATGATTTGCTCTCTGGCTCACAACCTTGAAACATGTAATCTTAAAAAAGAGAAAACCTAATGTTAAATACATATTTACTAACATGGTAGGAGCCTAGTGCAACACAGGGAAGTCAATTAAGCATTTAACGCTTTTGACTTGTTTCTGCAGGTTGAAAGCTAGAATTCATGGTACCTAGCTGTTGTCCGGACTAAAAACTCTTTGGTAAAAGAGTGCAAAACTAATTTACTGTGAAATATAAGTTTTAAGCTAACAAAAGGAAGTTTCAGTGTAAATTCAAAAGTGGTGTCCTTAGGTTGGCCTGCCTGATTTCTCACAGGAGTATGTGTTTGGAGAATGGAGTGAGAGTGTGAAGAAGTGATTAAGGGAGCAGAGGTAGAAGGGGAAGCTGAAATACGTTCGAGAGAGATTTTAGTGCAAGTGCAACCATGAGAAATATAAACTCAAAAGACGCTCAGAGAACTGCTGAGTTTATATAGGTCTAACATAAAATTTGCTTTCCTTCATCCGAATGATAGGTTTTAATCCTTCCCTTTGCAGGATCCAATCTGGGTATTGAGCAGATTTTTGAGGCCAGGCTGCGATCTCTGACATTTCTTACTGGCAGCAATGAGGGTCAGAACCTGTACAGAACATCCTGGAAAAAAACGTTGTTTCGAAGGAGTTAATGCGATTACAGCCTTTAGTTATTAGCCAAAAGAGAAATTCGTGCCTCTTCCAGAAGTTATCAGCTTCCTTTTGTATAGGTCTTCCAATGGTCAGTGGATATGTTCAGGGTCTAGAAGGACCAACAGTGGGTAGCACATTTCTCATCTGTAAAGGGTAAGACCTACAGTGGCAGTAATTCTACACAGAAGACCTTTATTGCCTTCTCTGGTCCACTGTAGACAAAAAAGGAATATCTAGGTTATAGATGACAGAATTATGTGGAAATCAATGGAATTGTAGTAGCTAGGAAATTGTATACTGCAGTGTTAAACTCCATGTAGAACACATGTTATAAGAAAGGAAATGGCAGTTATCAATAATGTCTGTATTATGCAAGGGAATATCAGCCCCAAATACTTGGAAAATATAAATTAATAGTTAATTTATATTGCTTTATACCAGCTAGATATACCAGCTCTGTGTAACAAGTATGGGTGAAGGATCTGCATTTTTAAAAATGATTCAGAAAAAGAATAAAAGACCAGAATTTCCCTCTAAGAAACTACAAAGAAAAAGTTATCTGTGACCTTCCAGAGGATGCTGGGTAACTCAATCAATGAGAGAATAAGAAGAAATGGGTTATGACCTCAGCAAAGGAAATGAGCCCTGGTGGAAGCGTTCACTAATGCTCACTAATACTCAGGGAATTTGAGAAACCTGCTATTAAAAAGGATGAAAGTTTTCACGCTATAGAAATATACAGTGAACATTTTATGCCAGAGAAGAAGCTAAAAACCGAATGTAGCAGGCAGGCTTGATGATTCCACACAGTTTTATTTTGTGTTTATGCCCCAATCTGTTTTTGAATCAGGTCTCATCATATCACCCAAAATCCCTAGGGAAAATACATCCTATTTATCTCAGTATTTCTTGAACATCTTTCAGTCTGTGAAGATAGTTACTTATCAGTAGTCAAATAGGGTGCTGGAAAAAAACAGGGAGCTAAGTAATGGAGAACTGTATCAAATTAGTGTATTACACACATGGTTTCTACCAAAATTTTCTGAAATCTTGAAAAAAATCCTGCACAAAATTCATAACAGCTTTGGCTTGTAAACTGGCACTTTCTCTGCGGATGACAGTTGGTTTCATTAATCTTGGCAATATTAAGGGCCAATATTTTAAATCAAATTAATGTTCTGGAACACTTTCTTCCACAAGCTTTACATAAACAGACTTTCAGTAGGATTCGTCTTTCCACTCTATAGTTTCAATAAACGATTTTATAGAAGGGAGAGGAGAAGACGCTCAACCTTAACTTTGCCATGGCTTCTCAAAGTTAAGAAATACCTCCTTCTTTACTACCTTTCTTTCAAATAAAGAGATAGGAAAGGCAAGTCATTAAAAGCTTTTCCCTTGTTTCCCCTGGAACTAAGTAAATTAGGAGAGGAATGGTGAGAAATTGAAATAATTGTCTTAAAGATTTAAAATTTCATTCATTTCCTTTCCCAAGAACTTATACATTTACATTCAAATACAGTGTCCAGACTATGCCCTGCTTTCCAGTTTATAATAATGCATAAAACTGTTTGTTTGACATCTTGATCACAAACAGTGGCTACCTGTGCACAAGGTAGCAATCAGTTAGAAAACCAGTGACAAAGCAGTGCCATCACATTTTGTGGTCAGGGGCATCAAAAAGCCAGCATTTCATTTATTTTCTTCCTATGTGGCTTTTGTTAGATAAAATTACAGATTCAACTAGAGCATGAGTAGTTAAGAGCCAAATAGTGGAGCTAACTCACAGGAGGTGTAGGTCATGCTGAGGGTGAATGGACAAATAGGAGATAATCTGAGCTTCAGGAACAGTAAATTATTCCCTTTTCACACTACCTATGGAGACCCAGGACAGGTCTAGCAACACATGATGTAAGTTTCTCCCAAAAGGAAATTTTTCCGTGCACTGTTGAAGTTGAGAGCCTCTGGCCACACTCTAGGCCTGTAAAATGAAATGGAGGAACACATCCATAAAGGGGAGGGGGCTGCATAGTTTTGTTTCTCTGACTCTTATTAGAGCTGCAAAGTGGAACCACATTAGCGCTGCTGTCTGGGCCTTCAACTCCTGTAAAGACTTGAGTGTCAGGATTTGTTGCACAGTGTGAAAATCAAACATTAAACCAGCATACTTGTTTGTCAGTGAGCTGATATTAATTAAAGTTGTTCAATTTACAGTAAAAAAATAAAATAAATTTTTCCAAGTGCCAGAGTTTTAAACACAGTCTAGCATCTGAAAAACATCTTGTTTGTTTTGGACTCACACATCCCCACCACGGAGCTGGAATTTTGCTAACAGCTCCTGATATGTGAGCCAGAAGGGAGTGAAACTCACTGCTTTGCCTTTTTCTAGTGCTAGCATATTATTAAGGACATAAAGGTACATGTGTCAGCAAGTCAAGCAGATTTAAGCCCTCACCTGGGGCTGATGAACACAAAGATACCATATTTCATAGTCTTCTTCCTGATCAGAACCATGGTTTCAGGCAAAGTTTGTATTTTATGTAACATTTAATATCTTGGTAGTTGCCAACTGCAATGGGGTGAAACACTGTATACCAACTGTCAGCCTCATGTGAACATTTAAAAAACAGATGCTAAATCTTTGAAGTCATTGTTAAGTTTAATGGCTTCAGAAAATCATTACTCAAATCCATTCCCTAAGGTCTTTTTGTCAAGTTCCAGAGGACCTAAACTTAAACTAAAACCTAAACAATGCTCCAAGAATTTATCTGGCAATTAAGCAGATTTTTGCTAAAGTTTTTCTTTGGAATTAGAATCTGGTGATTCCTAGAAACTGTATTGCTAAATCCTATCAGGGGATTCTGAACACTCAGGGAATGCTTTCTAAGATGCCTGCTGGTCACACATACTGCATAAAAATTCCAGTTGCCACGTTTTGCATTTTGTGGACATTCCCTCTTGACTATAGCAAAAGAACAATGTGGTAGCGTATAGGTAAAAACTGTGTGGTGGCTTGGGTCTGGCTAATACTGATGTCAATTGCTGACCTTGCTGAAGCTGTAGTGCCAGCAGAACAACAAAAAAAAAAAAAAAGAGGTAGTCTGACATGATTGATCAGTGGCTACTAATGGCATTTTCATCAATATCCAGCTGATTTTCCTGTTGCTCTTTCTTACATATTTATACTATTCACAGTCTGGCAAAAATTTACAAAAAAGTATCCAAGTGATAGTTTCACAGCAGGTGCTGGATCAAACAGGTCTTGTTCTGTGCCCCCTTGGGAGGCCTACATGGATCACAGGAATCCTGATACTGCCCTTCAGATGACCTGTGGTAAAACTGCGGAAGATATGCTCAGTTTCTTCCAATGAATAAACAAAGTGTACGTGAAATATTTGTATAAGTATGAATAGGGGGTTTATTTTTCTCTATATACTGCTTGCCTGTGTAGTTGATTGAAAATGGCATGAAGTAAATCTTGCCTAATAGATACTTATATAAGAATTTTATTTAAATGTCCAGCAGTGTAAATGTCAACATTTGTACTTAGATCATTCTATGAATATACTGGTTTCAACTAGATAGAGAGGGAAAAAAATTGCAAGAAAATACGTGGACTTTACAAGGAAAAATATATAGCAGGCTTATAAAACACAGTTTGAGAAAGTCTTACTAAACTTCGAAGATCAAGACCAGAAACTATTCTGTAGATTTTGGATCTCGTCCACTACTCTTAGCTTCAAGCTGCAAGTTAGAAACTAAGAGAGGCTTTTGGTAACATATTCCTGTCATGTTTAGGCAATGTCAATTTTTTTCTCATCAGAACTGAGATTTATTGCAGCTGGATTATGATCTTTTGATTGTGCAGACAATGAAATTGAGTTTGCTGTCCTTTCTAGAGTCATTAAAATCTTTGTCATGAATCACAAGGATCAGAAATCTGGAGCTGAATTGAGGAAAAACACAGATGAATATTCAACACGTAGCAAATTGCAGAGAACAAACTGGAGCACAGCTCACAGAAGAGAACTAAAATCTGTGAGCAGGATGCCTGAGCCTTGCAAGAACTAATGTTGGAAAAGTCACAAAAAGCATCTTTAATATATTTTCATGATAAAAATGTAAAAAAGAATTAGAACTACTACTGCAGTGAGACATTATTATTAAAATGCTAAGTATGCTGCCACGCATGGACTTTTGCAGTAAGTATTTTTTATTTGCTCCAAATTGAAGTGTAGCCATCCCTGTTTCAAGTAAAAGTGGTGCAAGGGATCATGTGAAGCCCTGGTTTTCCTCCCGCAAAGACGGCACCATTTCTGGCACAGTCTGAGGGAACCACAAATACTGTAAAAGAATTTCACCATATTACCACCAGCACAGAACACTTTTTCTCTCAGAAATGCAACAAAATTAATCAGGCCCTCTTAATTTATCCTGATTAAGCTCAGACACCTCATCTAGGTAATTAAATCAGGCTCCTTTTCTCTGTAGCTAGACTTGCCCTGTGGAGCTCTGTATCTCCTTACATCAGCTATGAAGTGAGGAGCTGCAGGTGTTCTCCCAACCGAGGTGGGGTGAGCCCAAGTCAGGGCCAGCAGAACTGTAAGGGCTGGACTGATTTACAACTAATAACAACTGAAGTGTTGCAGACAAACGCAGAAATCCTGGTGCTGTTTCTTCTACCCCAAATCCCGTTTGCTTTGCAGTGCTCCTGCAGTGCCTAGAAAAGGGCAGATAAGTGTCTGTTAAACACAAATTGCCTTTATTTGATATGAAGGCATATTTCTATTTGTTTCTATTTTTCAAATGATGATTTAACTAAGCTTTAAAAAACCAAAAAAACCCTCCAAAAACTTTAGTGTCCCCTTTTCCAAGCAAAGGCACAGTACATCTGAGGCTGCAGGCTGACACTGGAGTTAGCTGCACAATCCCCTGTGTCACATGAGCAGTTCATACACAACACATGATGCTGATCTGAAATCAGGCTTGGTGTATGCTGGCTGTAGCTGTATTACTTCCACATGGAAAAATATAATAATTTTTTTCTCTTGTATCCAGCAAATTTTTCTTTCCTTTGAGGCATAATATATTTTCTTCTTCCCTCTCCCCTCAGGTTTTATTTATTAAGCACATTTTTAATAAATGAAAAATAAGAAGGAGAAAGTCAGTCTTTCTCATTGTCCAGTTTTCTGTGCATCTAAAACAGATACATACAACTAAAATCATCAGAAAGAAATAACTAATTTTATTTAGTGAAATACATCAACCTGACAGTTGATTGTGATTGTGATCAGTGTATTAATTATTCAGATGTATTAGTTTTACTGAGATTTGGCACTGGATTTTCTTGGCTGTTCGCCACAGAACACATCTGACTTAATGTCTACATTTGCACTTTTGAGACCCCAGTGTTGCTGTTACAAGGTAAATTGAGACCTTTTAAGGATGCTTCAACTTAAATCAACTCCTAGTTTTAAGCAGAGAGTAGAAACGTAGCCCAGTTGTCTTGGTTTTTTAAAAATAAATAAGGCAATTCCCAAGATGAACACCTTCACTCTGTCAAAGTTTTCCTCACAGTAAACAGCAACTTGTGAAACTCTTCCCCATCTTGTCATGGCAAAAAATAATATTTCTTTTGAACCTACTATTTTCTGATCATCTTGTCTGTAGAGAATGTCCATATCCATAGTTCTTGTTTTCTAGGACAAGCATTCTTAAATGAGCTGCTCTTCCCCTAATGATCACTGTTTAAGTGGCACTGCTCTCCCTGGGCTGCTTGAATTGATGAAGAACCAGAGTCTGATGATGATACACAACAGGACAAAGAATTGTTCTGCAGAATCTGGCTAATAAATCTGGCCAGTGCCAAGTCTGAAAATATAAGTAGTAAGATTGGCTTCAAAAAGAGAAATTCTGCTGAAACTCTCCTCTAAATTCTCTGGCACTTTACATATGGAGAAAAGTTAATAAATGGTAATAAAAGAAATGAAATTACTTGCTTTAATTTCCTAATGTAACTGAACAATGTTTCCTTTAGGCAGAAGTTACTGTATTGAATCCACAAAGTTATTTTCAGAGCACTGGAGGGAAATGTCAACAATGAAATAATAAAACTGAACACTGTGAACACCTTGCTAACCATCTGTAAACCAATTTTCAAAGAGAAAATCACATCAGTAGAATATTTGACCCATACAGGATCTTGCAGATGTTTTTCTATAGCCTTTGGGATCTACCTCATTTCAAGGTCTATATAGTAGAAACAAATTGTGCATTTACACAGCCAAAGTCTAACTGAATTCCCATAAGAACCTTCAAAGGCTTTTATGTTTGACCAGGCGCTGTGTTCTGCTACTTTGGCAAAGAGGTATTAACAATGACTTGTTAATAGTAATTGAGCCATACTTTCTCCATATGGGTTCCAACACTTAGAGCTGTATCATCTGTCCATATTTAAAAGCTCCACCTTAAAAGATGATAAATGAGACCAACTTGACCTGGCCTTAGACCAGGTCATGGATTAAACAATTTCTTTCAGCCTGATTGGGGTTTTATTGAGGAAACCTGCTAAGTAAAAGCTATTCAGTCACAGTGCTTAAGTATCAAAAGAGTGCACAGAATTTGAAAAAACACTGCCAATGTGCCAGCCAGACCCTGAGTTACCAAAAGGACAGAGACCAGCTGCACAGGACTAAAATGACAGTAAACCTTTTCTGGATTCCCTGATTCTTGCATTATGTGCATATCTGAAACATGCAACCTCTTAAAACAGTATGTTCCTTTTCTAGAGCAAAGATGACAGAGCATTTGTGTGTGTGTATTTATGTATACACAAGCAGACAGGGCATTTTATCATTAATTTGTGGCCCTACCACACATTAATGCTAAACATAAACAGCCTTTAAGGAAGAGTAGATAAGTGAAAGACAACAAATGCAGTTTTTAAGGTGAAAAATCCAACAGGCAATGGAAATGAAGTTTCAATCTTTCATTTATTAATTACTGTTATATAATTCTCTCTTTTAAGATGCCCTAAATTGGGAGATTTCCATTGTAGGCTTATGGTAACCTGCTTGTAGAAGGTTCTACACCACTTTGGGTCAGTGCTGCAGAGTCTGTGCTAGCTTCTGACAATGGGTTCAAAGGAGAGTTTAAAAACCCCTAAACACAAGTGATGAATATTAATGTGCTAATGTGACTGCAGAGACGTTTCCATTCAGTTTTTGGCTGTGTCTTGGCATGTGAGGGTTTATCACACATGCAGCATGTCTTTTTCTTTTTAATTGCCACGAGGTGTTCTCCTTGATGGTACCTTCTGCTGTCTAATGAGTTTATTCTTTCACACATTATTATTACACATGTTCAGTGCAAACAATCTGTATTGCTATTTTAATAAAAATAACAACAAAAGAAAGAGCAAAGTCAGGGCTTGGGGAGCACACAGCATGTCACTCTGTACAGCTGGTCTAATCTGATGCTCAGCATTGCCATAGCAACAACACCAGAGCAGAGCGAGGGGTGGCTGGAGCCTCCTCCTCCTGTTGATCACAACCAATGGGTTTCTAATGCAGAACCGGCACTTACAGGATTTGATTTTCAACACTTTTTAAAAAAGCGGTACCCCTTTTTAATGTTACGAAGTTCTGTGTAAGTAGAGTCAGCACTAAATTGTTCATCAGAATAGAACTTAATTTTTTTAGGAAGTTTTTTCATTGCTCAGGTTTGTACCTTTTAATGATTTATTAGGGAAACTGTAATTTTGTTGATTTATTTTAATGATTTCACTACTGAAACATTTGTTCTGTTAAACATAAAAACACACCCAGGCAAAAAACGACTGGAAGTAGTTTTTCTAAGATAGAAAACTATCTTAGATTTCTGCCCTACCTTTAGAGGTTTGCCATTAAATATTAATATTTAAATATTTTAAATATTAATATTTAAATAATTTAATATTAAATATTTT
>WBMZ01002137.1:52282-295338 GCA_013400975.1 Atrichornis clamosus
CACATTGTACCCCACTGGTTAGCACTGAGGTGGACAGTGTTCAACATTAGGGATCTGGATGATGGGACAGTGCACCTTCAGTAAGCTTGAGCATGACACAAAACTTGTTGGAGTGACTGATAAACCAGATGGCTGTGCTGCTATTCCCCAGGGCATCAGTAGACTGGAGAAATGGGCTGATGTTGTGGTGGTTGAAACTGCCACTGTTTTAAGGTTTACCCCTGCTTTGGTGTATGCTATGGTTTTGCCTTATGGTTCTCCCCCGAAGTTAATGTGATGGTTTATCTCCCGGCTGGTGTACACCCCATTACATTAATCCCTCTGTCAATCATCCATAAACCCTTACCCCAGTTCTGGAAAGTTCTCCCTTGTTCAGTTCCCCATTGGCTCTGGCTCCCTTTCTCCTCCCCTCTCCTTCCCCTGTTGGATGTAACCCTGTCACCCCACCTTATCTCCGCCCCTGGACCCTCACCCCATTGGACCCTGGTGCTCTCTCCACCCCTTTCTACCCCCATATAAAATCTTCTGCACGAGCTATTCGCTGACTTTTCGTCACTGGAATCTTTCAGGTGTGGACCCCCATTTAACCTCAGAACTCTAAACGAAGGGCCCCTCCTGCCTCTTTGTCTCCGCTGGTTGCTTGGATCGTGTGTGAGTGTGTGCCTGCCTGCACGCACCTTGCAGGGAGTGCCGGGTGTGTGCGAGGGGATTTGCAAATCCCGCAGGAGCGGTTCGACAAGGGACGCTTCCTGGAAGGTCACTGTGCCTGGACCTCGCCCCCTCACACCCTTCCTGCCTCGGTAAAAGGCGCAAGCGACAGGCTGACAGGAATACAGCGGACTTCAACAAAAAGAAATTCAAAGTTCTGCTCCTGGGAAGGAATAACTGCAGGCACCAGCACAGGCTGAGGTACAACCAGCTGGAAAGCAGCTTTGCGAGGAGGACTGTAGAGGTCCTGGTGGGCATCAAACTGAACATCAGTCAACAATGCTGTAGGAAGGGTGTTGCCAGGGGAGGGAAGGAGGTAATCCTTCCTCTCTAATTAGTACTGGTGAGGCCACATCTGGGGTGCTGGCTCCAGTTGTGGGTTTCCCTATTCAGAGGGTAGTATAATGAAGTGAAAAGCTTCTTTACAAGAATCATAATTAGTCAAGATGACTTAAAATTTTTAAATTTTGTGCAATGCAAATGAGGTTAATTGAAAAGGAAGACAATTAATGGATGCCCATTTGTGCTTGCCATTGACAATATCTTCCCATAACAGTTTTCATTCAAAAATACAAAGATTTAGATGTCCACTCAGTGTTACTTAAATGTCAACACTTAAAGTAATCACTGCAAAGGTTCCATCAAATATCCTCGAATTGTGAAACATTATTTAGCCCTGCTGTGCTATGAATATTACCTGGCAATGAAAAGATAGAACTTGTGACCTAAAGATTGACCCATCTGCTATTTACTTACCCTTGGAAAACAGTAATTCTATACCAGAAAAAACAAAAAAAAGGAAAAACATAGCAGTTTGAATCTGTACCACTGATAAGGTGATTTCATTTTATAGGTATATTTAATTTACTTATGATCAAAGACTTAGCTTCATGTTTGAAAACTAATATTGAAGTATAACTGAAGGCATAAGTAAATTTAGTTTCTTTACTGTTTAGTGAATCCCATCTGTACCTTTGCAAGCTGAAAATGTAAAAGGCTGATCATGAACAACAGAAAAAAAGATCTGTAAGATATTAAACTTAGGGTTATCACCTTCTGTCTGCATAATGGAAATTTTCTGAAGATGCAAGTGAAGGATTTCAGAGCCGTTTAATCCCGTGTGTATCAGCTGGAGTCTATGGTTGACAAGCCACATTCCAGTCCTTATGTAACAGTGTCCAGAAGTGAAACATTCCATGCTGATCCCTATTCTGTTAGGGAAGGTCAGCCAAGGCAAAGCCAGTTCCCAGATTCCTGGAGAGGAAAAACTGAAGGAAGGTCTCTGCCTCTCTAGAGCTAAGCCTTCAGAAATTCCGTTGTGTTTGGTGTCCTAGTCCAAACCACTTTTGGTTTAGCAAACTTGGTCTCCTACTTGTTTCAGTTATGGAAAACACCTTAGAATCTCCTAAAAAGTGAAGTATTATTTTGGAAGATTTTTGAATACATGTGTATGAGTAAGGATTTTCAAGGCTTTGTCTTTCTTGCCTCTCTTGTTAATGGAATACGTAGTCTTTGATATGAAGAAATCCCTAGGACACCCAGCTTTTCATTATGTCTGGCAAACCTCCAAAATATTTCAGCTTCTTTACAATGAGAAATAAGCTTTCTGATGAAACCCATCTTTTTGGATGTAGAAAGCAGTTTATGTGGCAAAAATCTGCTCTTCCCTCCAAGACAGGAAATACAGAAATATACTGTTCCCTCCAAGATAGATTAGTTCCATAGTTACGACTTCCAGTGTTATTATTAATAAGGCATGATGTTGATCATCTTCTTGTCTCTTATTTAAACAAGATGGTCATACAGTTCTTTCTGTACAGCATTGTGCTCTTTTTATTACATAGAATCTGTTTCCTGAATTGTTATTTCTTTAAATACCCAAACACTGCATTAGATTTCAAGTTGCCATTTAATAGCATTCCTTGGGAGAATTCTTGCAAGGGTTCTATCCCATTATATCACCTGAAATTAGTAACAGAAAGAGCCAGAACTGAAAAAAACCCCATCCCTTCAAATGTTCCCACATATCTGGGAACACAAACATCTTTAAATGATGTCTGGAAACTGAATTCACTCAATGCTTCTCTAGAATTACAAGGGATCCATTTTGCCTGTAAGGCACAAGTCAGCAAATCTTGAAAAGTTCAAAATACAGTTCCACAGCAGGAGCAAATGACAGTGCATCTGGATTTGGAGGAGTACAGATGAAAGCTATCATTTCTACCATTTGAGCAATGATGTGGAGTCTGTAGAGCTTTGGACTCTTAATGATCCAGATGACAGTCTGGATTCAGTTTCAACACAGTCTGGAAATGCAGAGAAGAAAGTCTCAACCTGAGAACTCCCAGTGTTGGATATTACTGCAGAACTCTTACTTCCTTGAATTTTTGAAGCCTGCAAGATGCCTGTGAAGAATATAGAGATATAGTCTTTCTATACTAATCTATATTAGATCAATCTCACTGTGCTCCCATTTTATCTCAGTGATTATACTACTGTAAGTAGTTATAGGCTTTACTAAGCAATTCAAGTAGTTTAAGGTTTAATATTCAAATTTGATCTACTAAAACTATTCTAATAATTTCTTTTCCAGTGGAATCAAAGAGTTCTTCCTCTCCTTGTAAATTCTGACATGCTGCATCTGGCATGTCAGCGTCTCTAAGCCTCAGATGATATGTATTTGGATAAACAAGATGGGTTGGTTACTCTCACACTTGACACAGAGCACAATTAGAGTCTACTCTTGAGTCGCCACTTACACAGGATTATCATTCAATTTGGGCTCACAGTATTCTAAGCCCCTTTCTGAAGGTCAAATCTGTTCTTTGTTTGTGATAAGTCAGAAATATTTAAGAGCAACTGTATCCTAAAGGGAGTTTCTTGCAAAAGGAAGTCTGAATTTACTTCTAATTTTTCTAACTGTCTGCAATTCAAATGATTTCTCAACTTAGGAAGCATACGGTTCCACTGTCGGGTAATTGTTGTCCATCTGGACACTGTCTGGTGGTGGTATTTGCTGTAGCTATAACTAAACAAATGAAAGAGTCAAATAAATGAAGACATCTGTAAATAATTTATTTGCTGATTGATGGCTGGTAAATAAACTCTAGCTTCTTTCTTTGGTTAGAGTCACAATCAAAATCATGGAGTGAGATACACACCAGCTTGCTAGAAGTTTGAAGTTCAAAGGTAGGATATGAGAAAGCCTCTAGAGATACCCAGAAACACCAAAGAAGTGGCAGACAAATTCCAGTTAATGCTGCCTCTGACCTCAGCAAGCCCCTCGCTGAAACACTTTAAAGCATGCTAAAGCCTTTCTTGAAATCCTGCTCTGGTTGTATACCTGCCCTCTGTTTTGATCAGCTCTCTGTAGCCAGTCTTTCAAGGAGAAGAGAGATATGGCGACTCAGAAGAAGTTCCCTTTAAAAACTGATGATTCTGTCAAGGACAGACAGGAGTAAATAAAACAGAGGTGGAAGAGGGCAAAAAAAAAAAGAGTATTGTTCTGGTTCTGAGGAGACTTTCCAGACTCAACTCAGTGTTTTCGCTTTTTCAAGGCAATATTTTTCCTTTCCCTACTTTGTCCATGTGAACTCTCAGTTATGCAAAAATTGTCACATGAACATTCTTATTAGTCTTACTGAGATGTGCTTTCGTACAAAGTCAAATGTTTCTGCTCATGAATAACTTAATCTATTTATTATTAAAGTTGATTAGAAGGTGGGGGTATTGTCGGAGCTCTGTGAATGGGTAGCCTTGTATCCGAATATCTCAAACCCATCTTTGGAACACTTGAACTGAAGTAGCAAAAATGCCTATGAAATATGACTTTTTAGCTTGAGCATTTATACACCTACTGAACTGAATGTCAAACAGGACTCATTCAGATGTCAGACTCTTGCAATTAAAAACTGTGTTTGGCTAGCTAGTTAGTTCGTTATTACACACTTTATGGTGTGAGCTGCAAATTAGCTACTCGAAGTCCGCAGTTCAAAGGATTTGCAGGCCTAGAATTATTCACTGAACAAGATTGTGAATAATTTCAAATAATGAATAAATTCAATATACTTTTTGTTCTGTCCGTGCATAGTCTCTGAAGAGGGAGAGAATAAAAAGGGGAAATCAATCAGATAAATTATTCATCGAGAATTATTTGTTCAGCTCTAATGCTTATGTACTTAGACAATATTTTCATTGGAACAGACTCTGAAGAGCTCTTCAGCCTGCATATATCTCAGCCACAATTCATCTGTAAAAGGTTTTGAGGTTCTTGTTAAATGCAGATGCCTAGACCTAGTTGGAGGCAGTAGAATTTATCTGATTTTATCTCCAAGTTCTTGACTTAGTTGAGATGCTTCAAGAATTATTTAGCAGGAATTGTTTATATGAAAGTAGCTTTTTTTGTCACTGTCTGTATCTGCATTTTGAAATAGTTTAAAGTGATCATCCTAGTTCTCCTCACTGCTGTTCATGTCTGACTTGGATATTTCCAGACCAGTGTGGCAACTTGGATGTATTCTTTCAGGAATTAAACCTTTTCATTGTGCCGTTAAGGAAGACCACCAACATAAAATCTACTCCTATTGTGAAGAACTACCTTTCTGTACCAATTGTTGTTTGAAAGGAAGCTAAGATCAAGGAATTCAGTGACATGTACAGATCAAATTAACATGCTAAGCATCAAATACAGTTCCTCCTAAAATATGTATTGTAAAAATAGCTTGTCACAATAGTAACAGATTCAACTATTTGTCTGCTATTTGGCTGATACTGTATCTCTTAAAAACCAGAGGGATAATACGGAAGGGGTTATTTATCTTCTGCGTAGGGTAACCACACACCTTTTAATGTAAATATTTTTGTTGCTCTGCTGGGTCAGGAAGACCAAAAAGCTCAGTTCCATCTTGTCTAAAATGCAGTGACAGAACAGAAAAAAACCAGTGGGTCTTGGATACTGGAAAGGGAAGAACATTAGATACTGTAAAACAAATATTTGCTCTCATATTAATGACTTTTAACTACCATAAAGAAGTTTTAGTTTTCTTCCTCCTGTCAATAGGCATTCTGTTACATTCACTTTATTTCTGTAAGGCAGAGATGCCAGTCCACAGAGACAATTCAGGTAGCTGTAAAAAAATAATGAGTTGAAGCTGTTAAGCTCCTCTTCTTTTTCTTGCAAAGACAAGTTCTCTCCTCCATTTTTAACGATCACTCTTGTTATATCCTTGCTGACTGGGAGCAGGGGCTGGAGCTGGGAAGTTATGCTGGTCTTGGCTCTACCACTGAGTTACCATCATCCATGGACCACGTTAAGTTCTTTTTACACTATCACGAGATGTTAGGCTGACATCTTTCACATGCATTGATGTAAGAATTTGGGAGAAGGATTATCTTTTATTTTATTATGTGCAGAGTTTAACACAGTAGGGGCATAATCTTGATTAGGGCCTCAATGTGGTACTATAATAGAGTTAATAAATAACACTTGACAGCAGTCTAAAGATGGAAATAGGGAGGGAAATGAGGCATAACTTTTGAATAACGTTTAATTCAATATCATAGATTCAAAGGAAACCACAAGGTAAAGTCAAACTTTGTTTCACAGGACAATTCCATAATCTGTGGGACAAGAAATGCAGTAAAGTACATCTCCATGGTTCTGCAGAACAAAATGTCTGATGTAAAGATATTTTTCCATAAAGTCAATAGTCCAATTAAAGCATGTGGTCCTTTATTTGAAGAGTGTATATATTGCTTGGATTACCTATTGGCTCCTTATGAATCTTCATTTAATGATAGACATGCTGGTAACCCAGAAAGATTTTCTGGATAATATATTTGAATTCAACTCTTCCCTTATTTGCCCAATATTAAGAAAAAAAAAGTTTTAATATTTTTGTTTTCTATTATTTCTTTCTTCTTATTTGCGCAATTCAGTGTATTAGGTTGGTTTCTTTTATTCCATTAAAAAATTTCCCAATATTTGCAAAAGTTAAAATTGAAAAATACAGAAAAAGCACTTTTGCAAAATGCAAATGCAAAATGGAAAGTGGGTGTTGGCTGTTAAATATGGAGTAAAACACTGGGATTTTGCATAAATGCACACCTGGTAGTACTCAGGTCGTGCTAACATTTGTGTGAGGTTACTGTGGGAACTCGTTTCTGTTTCAATGCAGGTGGCAAAACTGCAGTCATGCCCATATAACAAGCACTGGGTCATGTAAATCAGTAATAAACTGCACTTTGTTATACAAGAATTTTGAATGAAATCAGATCTGAAGTTCTCCAACTGTTCATCAGACATTAAACAAACACCTTTTCCTTCCTTGTTCTTGCCAAAATGTTTTACTCTTTTTTTTTTTTTTTGCATTACTAGCATTTTCCAAATAATAAATTGGAAGCATAGCCAGCTCCATGTGTAGACTGATACAAGGACATAATCTTGTTTAGGCTGCACACATTTTGCACAATAGTTTCACTCTGTCTTTTCCTCTCCAAGGCAATTTCACAGTGGAAAATCTAGAAAAAAACCCCAAGTAGGCAAAAGATAACACAAGGCACTTTAAACTAGAACAGGCCAATGAAAAAACATATCAGGAAGCAGGTAAGGCTCTGTAGTTGCTGCATACAGTATTCAGCAGAAAGTTGGTGTGCTGGAATGGTTCTTTCTTCTTTTTCCCTAGCTATCAGTTTCTGTAAGTGACTGAGCAACACCATGAGCAGCAGAGACAGCTTCAAAAATACTTGAACAAATCTGAGTAATTTTGCCATCTATCAAGTGCCAGAATTTGTCACTTAGTTCCCTGTAACTGTGTTATCTGTCAGCAGATCGAGTGAGCAGATGGATGTTAGCTTTGTGCTGGTCTGTAGGGTGACAGAACAGGCCATGTGTAGGGGAACCAGTGCTGGAAAAAGAGGTGAGCCCTGAGCTGGTGGAGGAGTCAATCCCCAGGCCTTGCAGGGCTGCTCTGTTTCATCCCATGGGACACTGCTCGTGGGAAATTCATATTAACGTAAAAAGACACCAAGGAACACAAAACTGGATTTTCTCCAAAGACCTCATTCTGGTCTTTCTGAAGTGCCTGCGAAACAAGTCACCAACTTTAACAAAAGCAGGATCAGATGCTAAAACCAGACTTCCCAATCTCACAGTGAGGTTCACACTAAGGTCTAACAGCATAGCATTTGTACACAGACGGTCACTACTACCTTTCTGTGTGATTCTCCTTGGGGAAGTAAGTGCATAACATTTGCAATATTGCCAAACTTGTAGCTACCCTTGCCCCAGCTACCTGGCCAACAGACTGTCGCTGCTTCTCTTGTCTAGGTGTGTTTGTGGCTGCAGAAGAGATTCCAGGGTTTTCTGTGAGACAGTGACTGCAAAGGACCCAGTTCCACAGTATACACTTGGCCAGTGTCAAACATAACTTCTGTTGGACCTGGGCCCTCAAATGCAAGTTGTTTATGTCTTTAGTTGTTGTTGTTGGTATCTGTGATGGAATCAATGTTTTGCCTGAATCAGACACATTGGCTGATGATACAAAATTAAAATCTCTAGGGCCATTCCGATTCTAGTCACTCATTCAAAGTATTGTTATGGAAGTAAAAAAACAACTTACCATTGTTCTACATAACTATTTTGGTTTTGAATTATATTCTAGCTGCTATAATGCCACAGAAATGTCGAAAAATGTTCCTTGTGTGTGGCCCTGATGTGTAAATATTGCAATAGTGCTTTCATACTAGAATTAGATATTAGCTGTGTAAAGATTATGAAGGTATTTGAGAGTTGAATGAAAAAGACTATTTGTATTTTAATATTTGGCAGTTTGGTCAGTGTAGGCAAAGGGTGATTGTCATCAATGGAATGAAAAGACCCAATATTACCCAGTGCCAATCACTCAGGAATAGAATTCAAGAAACAAAAAACCCCCTTACTTTAAATAAAAATGCATAAAAGGTCAAGATTTGTTTGTAAGAGACCCAAGAAAAAGACAACAAAAAATATCTTTTTAAATCTACCATGGGAAATTAATACTGAGGTAATTTTCAGGCTAGGTCTGGGAACATAGCATTATCATTTTAGAATAAACACCAAAAACAGATGCCACAATTTCATAAAATAAACATGCAGTGAAAGGGTAACACAGACATTAGCAGCAAACTGAGCCAGTAGCCAATACAGTATGATGAGAAGGAGTACTCAGTATGGTGTGATGTGCTGTAGAAGCCATTAGCCATATGGTACCGTGTGAAGAGGGCCTCTGTGACTAAGTAACAGTTGTATGTTATGTGGTTTATAAAATAATTATGCCATGGCAAGCAACTCTTTTATAATTATTGGCTGTTTCAAAATATTTCTGCTAATCTGGAGGCATTTACTAAGTTGATGGATGCAGGCAGTCTGCTTCCTGTGTCTGCTTGTTTGTACATTGTGCAGAGCATCATCCTACCAAAGGCAGTGACCATTTTAAGCTTGGCCATTAGAGACTGTATTTGTTTTTCTTTTTCTGAAAAGTCAGGGAATATCCACATAAATACATCATGACTTGGTTGGACAACTTCAGTTATCCACTGGCACTTACTTGCTGCCCTTTCTTTGTTCATTGACATCTCTGAGAATTGAAGGTGTACCACCAAAAAACTCTATTGCTCTGTTGCTGTGGATGGCATACGCTGATGACAATTCCAGCAGATTCTGGGGTTTTTTCTATGTTCTTCTGTGTCTTTCATGCTTATATTAGAGGCAACAAAACTATCAAAAACTGAAGAACATCAAAAAAATTTCCTTGGTTTAACCAACAAGACGATGTCACTAATTTTCTGTTCCTTTCTAGTGCTCCTCAAGAAAGCATATGGAAGAGAAATGCCTGTTAGACATTTGTAAATTGCAACACTTTTGCTTTGAAATGGGAATAAAGTAATAAATAAGGTTTTGGGGAAACTCTTCAGCTGCAAAGTTTGTTGGCAAGTGAGTCTTGGGATCCAGAGTAGCTAAAGATTCCCAACTCCTGACTGTCCAGCTCTAATAGTGCAAATTGAGAGAGTGTGGTAATCCTCCATGTCCTGTAGTCCTGCAATCCATGGATCAACTGGCAGAAGTAAGCTAGGGAAGAGCAGGAGCAGCAGCTGGGACATCAAACCTAACCCCCAGAAGTCAAGCAAGATGTACAGCTTGGAGAGGTCCACAAAACAGTTCTTCCCTTTCTATCCCTTTGGCACGTGCTGCAGGCCACAAAGCACTGCCCATCTTCCCCCAGTAAACTTTAGATCCAGTGTGAAACACTAATTGTAAAATATGGCAGGAAAAGCACAGGGGAGATCAAGGGCATTGCCAGTAAAAAGGTCTTTGAACATCCTCTGTCTGTCACACCCACATGGGTCAGCTCTAGCTTGGTCCTGGAGACATTACAGATCAAACATGATTTTTATTACGTGCATCTGGTGTATTGCTGTGAGTGCTCTAGAATAGCACTGGGATAATCTCCCCGTAGTAGGTACATCTGCCATGTAGGTTTCCAGCTTTGGAGGGTTGGTCAATTGATGTTTTGATAGTGCACGTAACTGATATGAGCTGTAACTATTGAACTGGTCTTGTAATAGGGACATGTCAATAGAAATGCTAGAAACTACCTCTGCTATGAGGCTTCTGACAAGACTTCAGTGCACTAAAATGAAATTCTGGTCTATATGAAAGCAGTGCAGGTGTAATGAAATTTTTGGCTGTGACTAAAAACGTTTTGCAAAAGCTGCAATCCAATGGCATGGTTTATAACACGTTTTAAATACTGAAATGGAATGTGTTGCTAAGTATAATACAAGGAAATTGCAACACGTTTTAAATACTGAAATGGAATGTGTTGCTAAGTATAATACAAGGAAATTGCAACACGTTTTAAATACTGAAATGGAATGTGTTGCTAAGTATAATACAAGGAAATTGCACTATACAGAATAATACATGCACACATATATATGTGTTTATACATTTTTCTTACAAGAAAAAGGCCATTGTTCATCAATGATAGCAGCTGGCATGACTGCTGAACCAGTTATTTTGTTTTATCTGGTATTACTAGGGAAGATACCACTTTCATTTTTGCCAGCATTTGTAGTGTAAATGAGGAGCAACCTATCGTAAAATGTTGCTACTGAGATCAAAGGAAGCAGTCCTTACTACCATGCTAAAATCATTCTGGGGAAATGTTTTTGATTATGGCTAATGATGTAATCAAGCCACTAAACTGCCTAGAAGTTGGAGTTGCAGCAGGCGTACAGCCTGCCCATTACAGAGCACCCAATCGACAATAATACCGAGGGGAAAAGGTGTGATGGAGCAAACAAGACGCCAGTTAAATGTTTACTCTAATGGCACACAAAACTGGACAGATTTGATTAGAATACTTATGCCTGTCTTCCTAGGAGGAGAACACTGAATGGCTGAAGGTTTAGCACAGAAAAAAAACCCCAAAAGCCAAAGGTGGAGAGGAAAGGACCAAAAAAGGTAATTTTTTAACATCTTTGATTTCTTTTTTTAAAGACCAATTACTTTCCTGTCCCCTGTGGGAGAAAAACATTCTTCTTCTTAATAGCAGAATCATTCTAAGACTTCTCTGATTCATTTTATATTTAGCAGATTACAGTTTTGGAGTCATCAGTAGGAGAGAACCCAGCAAACTGACAGACCTGAAATCATGTCCTTTGATTGTAATTGACAGGGAAAGCGTTTAAGGTAAAGAAAAAAAATATTTTATTCATCTTTGATTACACTGTGATGTGATTTGGTGACATAATACAGCTGTGAACCGTGGCAAGAAAGGCAATAATTCCTACTTGAGGCTTTGACATGCTGTAGCCCTTTAGTCTTCTTCAAACCAGTGCCTCCAGCTACAATAGTGCCCTTGATGGAGTCTAGACAAATACACAGACTGTTACAATTAAGGTGGTAAACAGCTTTAAAATAAAATTTTTCTAGGCTATGTATTTTTGTATTAAATGGCTAAGCTGAGATGCGTTTTTCTTCACCAAAATTAAATCTAGATAACCTATTAAAAAATCAAACATTGGATAAAAATAATTCCCTTCAGAAGGGTCTTAAGAGAAACATGAATAGAAACTTTTTCAAATCTACAAAACTATTGAATCAGAAGCACCTACTAGAAGTGAAAGGTGCACTTAGAGAATTCACATGCAGAGGTTCTAAGTACTATATATGCCTTGTGGATACCTTAACTTTTAAACTTTTTTTGTTTGTATTTAATTCTTAAAATATCAGTTTAATATTCCTAACAATTTACTGTGTCAGGATCTTTAAAAGTACTTAACTGATTTAGAAAACACTTGAGCATCTCTGAGAGATTTCTGTAAGGAATAATATAAAGAAAAAAATGTAAAGAGGAAGTCAGGACAATAAAAATTATATTACCAAACTTCAGCTATCATAGGAACACAATTTCGTGCAGCCTGTCTGTGTGCTCCTGCAGGGTGAGTCTGGCGTACATCAACCACCTAACTTGAGTTGACCTAGACAGGAACCTGCCTTGATGGGGTTAGACTGGGTGTCCAAAGTGAACTATGAGAAGTCACATGTACCCAGTTGCGCTGAAGCTATTCACAGTGCTGTTCCAGGAGGTTTAAACTGTCTCGCTCATTACAAAAATGTTTCCTTATAATTACAAGATGTGGGCAATAGCTAAGAGATCACCTATTTCATCATTACAGTATGTGTTGATCACTTCCAAAAAGGAAAGTGAAATTTCATGATCATGGTCAATTCTTGCTAATGAGTGGGCTCCTGCTAGCATTTTGGGATTTTAGACATAAGCAGTTAACCCAAGGAAATACAGAAAATGTTAGAGAATTCTGTCATAACCTCAGGATATGTATTACAGACAGTTGAAAAACATCCTCACAAATATTTTCTAATGGAACTGAAAATTCAGTAGCTCCCACAGAATCAAAAACTTATTATTCATGCCACTTCTAATTTGTTTTTAGAAAGTTCTTTCTAAAATACTTTATGAAAGCCTTTCTGTTTTCTGATTTGAGCTATCAAATGTGATTATGAAAACAAGGTAGCATAAAGCATATATTCAACAGAACAGTGTTATTTCATAAGAAAACCCAAAGTTCATCATCAGACAAAGTTAATCACCATATTAATGTCTTTTGAATGTGTAAAGGACTGTTCTCTATCACTGCTCTTAGCAATAGCATTTGCACAGACTGAGTTTCCCATTGCATGGAGAGCTTCAGCAGCAGCACGAGCTGAGCTCCCTTAACATTTCCCTTTTATAATTGTCAATATGTCTAATGCTCAGTGACCAGTTCTGTGAATAAAGTCATTCAAACTCCCCTCCCCATATACACACATTGCCAAAAGGATCTAAATTATTTCAAATAGTGACAATGAAACTAAGCAAACCCCACAAACTTACACTAATCCATCAAAAAGAAACTGGAAACTGTTAGGAATGTACATAGATATTATTGGTTGTATGCTGGATGACACAGTTATACAAAACACATCTTTCCAGGTGTATTCTTCTATGACTTGGGATGCTCAGATCTTCAGATGTATGATGTTGTTAAAAATGAAAATTATTTATTTAAAAATGAAAAAAGAAAAAACAACAAACCCAATTAGAAAGCTTCAGGTGAGCTGAAAACAGTCATCATAATTAAAAACTTCTAACGTTCCAAATGATCCACCCAATTTCATGACAATATTTATGAATTATTAAAAGCAGGGTAGTGTCTGCTTTCTGGAATTCACCTTTCAATGCTCTCAGGTCTATAAAACACAAAATAGTACAAAGGCTTGATTCTCTTTTTTTTTTCTGTTTTGTCATTGATATTACAGTTTCAGAACTCTGAGCCAAATCCCTGTGAGAGTGGACTTCAGGCTGAACATAAATAGTAGTACAAGAGAAAAATTCAATATCTAAGAAAATAATTTAATGACCCCTACAGGTTTTATATTCACACAGACCTGGATGCTGATATTTTTACAATGCTGTACTCTACCTATTGCTGTGAATAGGCTTGGAGATTCCAGTTAGCACTCGTGAAGGAAATTCCACTTGAAATGAGGTATCTTACTTTACTATTAGTGTTGCAACATTTGGCAATTATATATAAAAATAAGACATACTGATTAAACCACATTACCATATTTAGTATCTATTGCGTTTTTCACAGTTCATGTTCTGTTTTCTTTGCAGTACTTAGTAAAGAAAAAAAAACCCCTAAAAATAAATTTCAGATGAAATTTATAAAGTTATAGTTAAAGAAACAGTCTCCCTAAAATTACCATTTGAATGATAAGCAATTTTGGGAGTAATTATAGTGCACACTCTACATTCAATGCATTCTGATATATGGATAATTACTCCTGGTAATATGTGTTAGTTAGATTTTATAACAACAATAACAATTTATTGCAAAATTAATTCCTTGGCACAATTTAACATTTATTGATGTGAAGTCAAAGTGAATTGATTTTATTGCAGACCACTTGTGATACGTTTTCCCTATGCTCCTGCCCTAATTGGTTATTATAGGTCATTTTGGTATTTAGTTTTAAAAATAAATTAATTTGGTACCAAGGTGCATTTAGTAAAATGGCAAGATATTTACAGCTCATGTGGTTTTATTTAAATAAAAAATGGTAAGGTAATGCAATCATCTTTGGTTATAAAGTGATGGATGAATTGAAAACATTTCTGAATCAGGTCAATGGTAGTGATGATTAGTGCATTGTTAATCAAGTTGCTGAGATTGCTATCAAAAGCTTTATCTCTTTCACTCAGACTGGTGAGAGGATCATGAATATTAAAGAGATTCAAATAGATCTGCACTCATGTAATATGGAGCACTACAAATGAAAAGGCTAAATGAACCCAGACTGTGACTTTATGCACTGATATATCTCTTAACCAAAGAGGAATGTCTAATCCATTTCTATACTTGTATTAGGCTACATACATTGCAAGAATACAAAGGCAAAGTATTTCATGTACCATATTCATTTTATGGGGTAAGTACTTATTTACGGCCTTATCAATGTGAAGGAAAAAATAGCTGTGGAAAGGGTTTTTCAAGATTGAAACAATACTACCATGGGCCAGATTTTAATTTCTACAACACCAGTAAAAATCCAAATAGTGCACTTGAAGTCAGCAACCTCATCTCAATTACATTGCTCTTATTTTATTATTGCTGACTTACTTGAATTTAGGATTTAATCCATTGTATAGTTTAATTATATGTCCGGAATTCACACTCATGTTAAATCTTAGAGGAGATATAATAAATAATGTGTGTAATCACAAATGTATGGTGTAAATATGTGAACATTGCAGGCCTGAAACCTGCACATATGCAGGTATGTGCTTAACTGTGTGCTCCTGAGAAACTCAGCTGGATTCATCAGGGATACAAGGCCAAGCAGGCTCTAGTTTGCAGGTACAAGGCTTTCACTAAAACCAGTTTTTTGCAATCAGATATTAAGAATGAAAATCCCAGATTAAAAAAACAGAATAAAAAATCTAACCTCATGCTTGTGTCTATTTGATAATTTGTATGTTAGAAAGAAGTGAAAATGGATCAGATGTCAGCAGTTGTCTTGCCAGGGAAAGATACTGATTCTAGATTGAGTTTTTTAAACCTGGTTTAAATAAGTTTAGAGGCTACTTAGTTTTATATGAGTGTAGAGCTTGTACCTTTGCAGTAGAACAGGATGTAATGTAAACACACCTCAACTTGTCTCAGATGTGCTGCCTTTTTATAAGCAATGAAGTAGGGATTCAAACTTACTCATGACTGTCATCTATGAGAGGCAAATTCTTACAAAGTTACCGTTTTTCAGAAAAGACTTGGAACCAAGGCTCAGTGAAGTAATAGCAGTAGAGTCTTAGAGAGTCACTTGGGTAGTTTTCAATGCACAGTGGTCATTGGTAACAATACTGTTTTTAGTTATATATAGTGTGAGTCACACAGAATTTACAAAATTTTTACTAATGCTAGTAGCAGAAATACTGAAACTTTAAAAGTTCTTGAAGCTAATCCTTTATTTGCACCCGCACATTGAAAACTAAGCCATTTGGAAGAGGAGGAATCTGTATAGACAAATTACATGGTAAGTGTGTGACTATACTCAAACCCATGTAGCACTAGACTAGCAGGGCATAATAACAGCGTAATAAAACCATGACTTGTCTTTGTATTTTACACACAACCATGGCTTCCTCTGTTTAGGGCATACGAATTAAAATATATGGCACAGAAAATATCAGATCACAGCCTCTGAATCAGAAAATTTACCTTTTATCTGAGAGGCAACGAATGAAAAACATCCCTAGTCAAAGCTGATCCTGCTGATTTATGTAGACCACCCTGAGCACAGTGCAAGATGCAGACCACCAAAGTCACTTGTTACGGTTAAACTACAGTGAGACACAGTCCCGCATCCCTCTGTGCCTCACTCCTGTTTAGTCTCTTCCCAGCACAGAGCCTGCCATTAATGACCCCCCCGCCTGCTGGAGCAGTTCTGTTGCCCTCCAACATCGTACCGTGTGAGCACATTCCAGACTGTAAAAGTAAACACATTAAAAAGCGCCATAGCTCTCTCATCACCTCTTCTACATCAGGATTTTTTATCTTTTATTCTGAGGGAAGACCATGTAAAGGGTGGATTTTATACTTCGATGTGAAGAAGCTGGGATTCCCAGAAGAGCTGATCTCCTTGAAGATGGAGACACATTGTGGGTGAGTGGTCAGGAGAGCTTTGTCTTCCATAGTCCTAACTCCAGTTTTTATCTTTGTCTCTAGAGAGCTCAGTGGACTGGAGATCTCTTGGAAGGTCGTTCATAGTATCTTAGGCTAATCTGATGGATGACTTTAAAGTTGAGGAGTAAGACCCTTAATATAACCAAATATTCAATGAAGAAGGAGGCAGACACCATTGTAGCCAGTCTTATTAAGTCAGATTCTAAATTTTAAGTAGCTGGAACTCTTTAGGTAACTTCTTTGTTGTTGGCAAAGCTGCTGTAACAGCAGAGCCTTCTATGAATTTTCCCTTGTTTACCTGGGCTGGATGTAGCCCAAAACACTCCAATTTTTCCTCCAGACATTTGAATTCTAGATCTGAATCAACAGGGCTTTACTCATCAGCATTCCCTCCCTGTCACCTGGTAGACTCTGTTCTAATTGTGGCAAAATTATGTCACCAGGCACCTGAACCTTGAAAAAAACCAAAGACACTTAAAAATGAATCAATACAAAGAGGAAAATAAAATGCAGCAAGTTTTCGATGTATCAGGTGCATTTCAGAGAGTGATACAAATGCATTACACAATATAATGCAGACACAAATGCAGACTTTAGAACTTTAAACCCCTGGGCTGAAGCACCCTCCGTCCTTAGTGCTGGCTCTTAACTAGCTGTCAACTGACTGAAATCAGTGAATCTTGATATCTTGTGTGATCTTTGTTTATGGGAAATACCAAAATGTCCCTGTCGCTGGACATGAGGAACTACAGTTAGCTGTATTCCTATAAATATATCATAAAATACGATTGCTATTTTTTAGTCTGATTTATCCTGATGCCTCACTTAGGCTCTTATTCAGCAATTTAAATCAAGGTGAACTCTGCTAAAGTTGGCAGAATTAAAGCAGAGTAAAACTGAAGTATGTGAATGAGAGGAATTGTGTCCCAAGTCTAGAACATGTTAAATTAACGTTTATGTGCTGTTCTACCTGAAGAACACTTCTGGCTCCTAAGTGCTAAGGTATTTGAAGTCTTACTGCAAATCCTCAGAGCAAGAGCTGGCTTACATTTAATCAAAGAGTGGAAATAGATATTGAATACAGAAGCAGCAGTATGCAAGAGGAAGAGGAACTGAGGGAGCCTCTGTGATGGTTCCTCAGGGCAGCCATGACCATCTTGGGTGTTTCTGGTTAGAGCTGTATTTTAGTGTAACATTATTTTAAATCAGCATATTTCACATATTTGACCAGGAAAAAGCTGAAAAACCCCTCTGTGTCCTGCATAGGGATCTTAAAAGATGAAGAACAAAACACTCACAAATCTAAGCTGAGTAGAAGGATTATTAGTAGATGCAGGAAGCTGATACTGTCAGTCATGGTACAGCCCTACAGACATTTCAGGATATCTTTGAAATTATTACAGTCATAGAAAAATGAAAGGGTAGCTAGAAAATGTTGACAGTGCTGCATCAGCTCTGTACCTATGAAGCTGAATTAAGAAAAAAAACCTAAGTTCTGTAATTATACTTAGTCCATAGATCATTAATTTAAAGATATTTGCAGGAAAATCATTTCCTTTGCCAGTGACGCTCCCCCCTTCTATCCAAAAGAATGACTTAAAAAAAAAAAGGACATAGAATTAAAACCAACTTATTCTGCCATTCCCAAAGCAACGCCAGTGTTGTTAAACAAAGCATTTCACAAGATGTTGCACACTTGTTTTAGTCTATCATTAAGTGTCTTTGGACTAAAGGTATAAACTGGCATAAAATAACAAAACTCCATGGAAGGAATGAAACTTGAATGACTGATACTGAGAGCTGAAGTTATATATACTTTCTCAAATTGCATATTGCTTGAATAAATCCTTCATTCTCAAGGATCAAGTTCCACTCATAGAGAGGAAGAGTATGAATTTTTAATTTTTTCACAAAGAAACAAATGGCATAACTAAAGAAACAAACAGCACAACTAAGAAAATTAGTTACTTCTTTTAAAGAGGATTCACTAAAAATATACTGCTCTTGAATTTCAGAGGGAGCACTTTCAGAGGAATTGGCTTCATGAAGGTGAAAGATTGGAGGTAATAAGTGGCACTACTAAACTTCAGGAGCTCACGCTTTTTTATGACATATTACTATTCAAAAGACAAAGAACACCTGTGGAAACACTCAAATACAGTGGCATGTGCTAGTCAATCTTTCTGAAAAGTATATGCCCAGCAGTGCAGCAAGACAAATGATTTTTAGTAGTTCCTTTGGATGGAAATGTCAAAAGATTATTCCATATAATGTAGTTCTAAAACTTTGCTTAAAAATAGGCATGTAATAAGTTCAGGGCTTTATATAGCTTGTGACTTGGCCAAGTCATTGTACTTTGGGAAAATGAATGACAGTTTTATTCTAGTTCAATATCAATGCTTTTCTAGTTGCATCAAAAGGAAGGAATTCATTTAATTTGAAAGGAATTTTCAAAGAATAATCTTAAGTACGACACAATGTCAAAGGAAGTATGGTGTTTAATTGTTCAGTGTCCAAAAGTTAGTGAAACCATAAAAGTTCTTTTTGTCTGGTGTTCAGGCCCATGGTTTGTGAGCCAGCTTCAGGGCTGACAGAGTTGTGGGTCACAGGCATCTTAACTATTGATGTATCCTCACCCACTATGGCACCAAATTCAATCATTTAGAAATAAAACAGCATTTGCTGAAGTTCCATTTCTTGACTTGCTATGAGCACCGCCATTTTATTACTGTTTTCTCTTTTGAACACTTTTCACTATTTGTTCATCATTATCTGTGTTTATAAACACCACATTGTACTCTTGTTCTACTTCCCCACATACAGCTTTTTTGTTTGCTTTTTCAGTACTTCTATTATAGTCTTCAGAGGAGCTGTGTGAGCACACCTTTGATGGAAGCCTTCATGCCATGGGAGTCTCGAATACACTGCTTGTACTCTTCTCTTGGATCTCACTTCCACTTGTACACAGGAAAAGCAGCCACAACATTTCCCCTCTTCAATTCCCATGCAAGGTCCAAAAGCTGTATAATGTCTCTTTTACAACAACTGCTTCACTGGCTGAAATCTCAGTGCCGTGTTTATGACAACTCTGCTGTCGCTGGGCCTTTCTAGGGACGCTGTGGCTGCGCGCTGAGGGCTGTGATGGCCTGTAAGAGTGGTCCTGTGCAGCGTCTCCAAGGTGTTCCCCATGCCAACCGATGGCTCTGGTCACTCTTTCAGACTCCCCAGGGCCATCCATCCTGGCCCCAGTGACACTGTAGCATCACCAGCTTCCATCTCCCAGAGCCAGTCCCCAGGCTGCTGGACACAGTGGCTGGGGCTGTCCTGGTGCCCGCTCGCTGCCATGGGACAGACCCTGGCTGCAAGGTCTGCCCCTGCCCCCCTGGGGCATCCCCAGCTCCTCCCAACCCCTGGGGACCCCCGACCTGCACACCCTGAGTAGTTTGGATTGCAGGTCTTAAATGAAAACATGGTTTAGTCTCCAAAGTTCCCTTCCCGCTTTCCAAGGTTTGAGGTGTGCCAGGAGTGCACAGGGGCCTAGTAATGTATGTGACTGAACAGCAGAAAATGCCACTGGTGAAGGTGGGTTTGCAGTAAAATGAATCAGAATTGAAGGAAATAACAGAATTGCCTGACACCTTCAAGTCTCAGATCTGAAGAGAGGGCTGGTGGTGGATACCCCTGCTCTGGCACTGCCTGTCTGCCTGCCACAGCTCTCTGGAGGAGGTCAGATCTTGAGGAGCATTCTCTTCCTTGACTCTAAAGCTGTTTTTTCCTGTATGTATTTTATGTAGTGTGCTTTGCATGAATGTGTCCATTGCCTACTCAGTTCTCTCAGCTCCAGGAGAACAATAAGATGCAAAAGTAAATAGCTGATAGATAAAAACTCTACTTACTTCCACAGGATCCTTTCTTTCCCTCTGTTGATCTCTGGACAGGACAGCTAATGCTGACAAAGTATCTGGAAAAGCAGCAAATAGCAACGTTCCTTTCTGACTCCCAGCTATGCTCCAACCCTGCTAAGGAGTAGACAGGAGAGAATCTTCATTACTAAAGATAGACCAATAATATTTCTAGAACATTTCGTTCCTGGCCAATCTTGTTTTGCACAGAGAAACCAGACAGCCTGTAGATGAGGGAGAACTGGGAGCAGAAGCCAGGAAACAGCAGCAATAAGGGAAAGCATTATTTCCCAGTATGGACAGTGTAGCATTGATGGCAAATAAAACCCACCACAATAGCTGTCCCCAGCACTAAAACAGCTAATAATAAATGTCAAAGAAGAATCAAATTGGAGCATGTATTGAAATTCTGTGGAACACCACAATGAAATTATTCTTCCAGGATCCAAGTCCACTTGTGGAAGCAGTCAGACCCCATTTTCAAACAAGGACTATGACATTTCCTTGATCATGAAAACCCATTCATATTATTATTTTTTTTTAATCAAAGTATAAATAGCCCATATATTTTACCCAAAAACAGGGTTAAGCCTTTGAGCAATTATTTTCATTAGCAGATGATGTAATCTCATCAGTAGGTATTTGTTGAGCATCAACAAAGTGAATAGTTTACAAAAGCTGGACTTTTTAGTTTAAAAGCAAGTGTAGAACCGAGGGCTTTTCTTTTTCTGCCACAGGACTAGCAATCCTTTAAAACATCTGTTTAATCCATTCTGTCAGCAGTTGCACGAGCTGATGCCTCTGCTTTAGGTTTGTGTTGATTCTTTGGCCAAGCCTTAAAGCTTCATGGTTTTTGATACAGCACTGAAAGAGAAGCTTTGATGCTTGTGAATGTTGACTGCATGAAGTAAATAATGTGAGGTGGGTTTAAATGTCTTCATTTTTTTATTAAGCCTTCCAATCACATATAAAACTGAAGGCAAAGAAAAGTCACATGAAAAGGAAATAATATCCTATAAACTGAAAATATATTTAATGTTTCTAATCCCCATATCTCTCATCCAGAGTCTGTTTTCACTCCATGGGAATAGTTGTACTGACCGTCATACCTCACTATTTCTAAAAAATAATTCAGTGGCAGTCAGTCTGCTGATCTGGGGATACACACTCATCTTTTATTGCAAAGAGGTGGAAAAAGCAAAGGCTAAATAATTAGTTTGTTGAGAGGGAATGAAATACATTCATGGATAATCAAGAGATCAAAACTTAGTTTGGAGACTGGATATTTTAGGAAGTCTCAGTGTTCCTCAGCTTCACAAAAGGTGTATTTTTGACACGTGGTTTACATGTGGAAATCACTGTCAAAGAACATAACTGAAGAGAGATTCAAAGTGAGATGGAGTATTTGGAGAGGAATAAGACTCTTATGACATACAATGACAAATATGTTAAAAAAAAACCCCTCATGAGAAACCTTAAGCTTCACAATTTGTTGTGTCCTGGCTACTGTGGTCCAATAAACACCTGGCAGAAACTCTGAACCAGGGACATCATCAATGAACAGCAAAAACTATCATCATGAACAAACCTTGGCTAGCTTCTCGGACAAGTACAAGGCAAATAGAGAAGTCCAAACTTTTCTTGTTAGGAAGTAAGACATAGAAACAAAGATTGTTTGCGTTTGTGAAAAATGTCTTAGAGGGAGGAAAAATAGCATGTTTTAAAAAAAGTAGGCATATGGTAACCATAATAAGAGCAAAGGAGTCACCATATCTCTAAGGGTTTGAGACAATGATAATGATGACTGTTGTGCCTTCTGAAGTGCAGGGACTAGAAACGATATTTTAATTTTTTTTTTTTTTGTTTCTGTGCTTTAATTTTATTTACCTCTTTTCTTTTTAGCTGAAAGTTAAGGTGTTATTAGGAGGAGTGAAGTGCAGAAAATAATTTCCTCATACATCACTCTAGCTTTGCTTTGGGGTGCATAGGAGAAAATGATGGTTTTCTTGTGATGGGCCATTTCTTTTCCTCCACATCTCTCAGAAAGCTGAAATTTTGTTTAACTAACATTGTCTGCAGCTGATAGTTCTGCTCTGACACATCTTTCTATTTCCATAGGCCTTTCCCAACAGTCCAAGGGGTTAATAGAAATCTACTAAATGCCTTTAAAATACATTTCACATGTTGTTGTGGCTGTTTCCTGGTGTGAATCTCTTATTATTTTGCTGAGCCTTTTAGACATCAGGCGCTCCCCTTGTACTGAGCATTTGTAATCCCTCTGATTTGCTATGTCCTAGGCACAGCAGTTAGATTACTGAACCTTGGGGTTCTGTCTTGTTTTATACATGACTTACAAATTCCAGAAGTTAACTATTGCTGCTGGACCAAAATGGGTCTGATCTTGCTTTTGCTGGTGGCCAAGCTGCATTCCCTGCAGTGACAGGAGACTCAAGCAGGGAGAGTGCGGGTTTGCAGAGCTGGCACCCAGGGCTGGTTCCCAACAGAGGTGGTTCACTGAGAATGTTTTCCTGGTTCTATTTTCATGCCCGTTCCGTGCTTTACTTGCGCGGGGACGCGTGTCCCTCTCTGCACAGCCGCTCTCGCCCGCCCTCTCCCGGCGCTCAGCCGAGCTGCGCCGCCGTGCCCCGTGCGCAGCCCCGGCGGGCGCTCCCGGCGGAACGCCGGCGTCCGCTTCGTGCGCCGTGGCGTCCGCGTGGGAAGCAGCACACGCACCACAGGACGGTACTTTCGCTTGATACAGATCTTAAAACATTGAAAATCTTTTCCTGGCTTGCGCCTCTTGGCTCGGTTAAAGCCTGGCTCTCCCTGTTCTTTTTATGCTTGGGCTGCACTTGGAAAACGCAAGGATTGTTTCGCTTTGGTGGATGCTTCATAGACCTGTAGGATGAAAGGGTACTTAGGATGTACAGAAGGGACAGGATGTAACGAATTAAGAATAAGAAAAACAATATTTATCACGTGCAAGGTTCAAAGAGTTTCTCCACTGCTTCCTGCATGTCTCTATATTGCCCTGTTTCTGAGTTGAATATATGAGATGTGATTTGATTCACAGCTCACTGTAGCTTCCATACCTTCAGTGTACTTGGAAAAATTGGTTTTGAAAACTTTTCAGTTCTTTGTACTCGAGTCTCAGTTTACATATGAGGTCAGGAAGATACCTTTGAGAACAGAATTTAGATTGGTTTTGTTCATTTGTTTGTTTTAAATCGGGAAATTACAGTAAAGCAGTGACATTGAGAGGAAAGATAAATAAAAGGGGAAGACTGCTGATTAACCACACAATCAGTGAAATACTAAAGGGTCCCAGGTCTGTCAGAGCACATCTCACCATGGAAAAGCTAGGTAAGTTGCTGATGGTCTCAGCAGTTGAGATATTTTGCTCCAGATGATCACATATCAGTGCACAAAAGGTTTAACAAGCTGAGTACCTTTGTTTACCATATTTCTATTGCTTTATTTTTTTTTTTCTAGATGATTAGCACTGTATTTTGGGCTTCTGTGTTATCATGAGAGAGGGAAAATCAGTACTAATTTCTACAGATTTTTTGATCAAGCCCTTGCTCTGAATTAATTGTTCTGCATCATTGTATCTCCACAAAAGCTTCTACTAACTTCTTCAAGGGCAAAACACAGTGTAGAGAAGTATAAATACTGTACACATAGAGAGTAAGACTCTGCTCACTAAATATAGTGTTTCATTTATGCATTGATCCAGACATCCTAGTTATGCTCAGGAAGTAATAAAATTTAATTCCCTCAAATAGTAAGGTACTGTTTTTCTTATGGAGTTAGTGCTGCATAAACAAACAGCTCACAAGCAAGGGCTAAAAGGCTCAGCCTATGTATCATAATAGACCTTTATTCTTCTTTAAATAGTACAGCTAAGCTTTGCAAATGCAAAAGGCAACCTTACAAATTGGACATCCCGTGAAACAGTTATGCTAACTCTGTGCCCCCAGAAATTTTCATTCCTAGACACCTTATTATTAGTTGATACCACTATGCCCCATGAAATGAATGTTGTGGCTCATATCTAGTTCCTGTAGCATCTTCAATATACAGAATGACACCCATATGTTGCAAATACATGGCTAAAGTAAATAAGTGATTTTTCTGTTGTTACCACCTCCATTTGCAGAACATCAAGATCTGGAGGACAAAATCAGAAGGTGTTTTGTCCTTGACCTTAGGGGGGAAGAGATCTCACCCAGAGCCTTTCACACTTAGGGTAACTAGGGGATTCTGTGCGTGTGCCTGATCTGAGGCCACTATTAAGACTGTGCTTTTCTGCTCCTCATGTTTTCTCTCGTTTTGCAGAGAAAGTTCATGCACTCTTTTCTGCTTTCCTGTATTGGGACAAGATTTTCTACTAGGGCAAAGGTGAAGGCTCTCTGTCTTCTCCAATATTCCCAGAAGATTTGTGCTTTCACAGGCTTACTGAGCCTGATTATTCAAAGCACTTTTCTGGTCTTAGTGCACTAGTTTTAACAAGTTATCTAGAGTGTTTTCTGTTGAGTAAGCAAGTTGTATATAGTGTAACTTTTCCTCTGTAGCTATCACGCCATTTCATCTGATTCTTCCAACTTTCACTGTCACATTTTCTGACTTTTAAAATGCGGAGGTAAGAGTTTAAAGCAGTAATCTATTATTCCACTTGCAAGGAACAGAGCAAAACAAAACATTTCACTAGAGCCATGTTACTTCTAAGTTCTGTCTGCCTGAACCATTAAATGAACTGTGTTTGGCATTGAGGATGCACAGGAATTACACAGCAGTCCTCTTGTCCTGGCAGCCCTAGAATAAGAAGAGTTTTGTAGTGAGGAAGGGAAATGTGTGTTCCTGGATCTGTCATGGGGTGGGAGGGGATTGAATATGCCCATCTCTGATTGCTGGGGTATGTCAGGTGCCCCAGTGACCATCACATTGCCTTCCTGGCTAACAGGGTGTTTTAGTCTGTGTGGGTTCTTTGATTGAAGTGCTGTCTTTGTATGAAGACTGAACAAACTGAACAGGAAACCTGAGTGTCTGTGTATTTCACATACAACCCCTACATCTATCTGGTGCTGCTGTCTTTCCAAACACATATGAGCTCTCTCGTTTTCCAGGACATGTTGTGATCAGGGACAAGCCAACATGTCAAATGTGGCTTTCCAAATTTAGCTGAAGGCACTCCCACTCGTTTCCATCATTTCCTTTTGTGCTTGTGTCCCTGTGACCAGGGTCACCTCCCAGTAGCTGTCCCCTCCTGTTCACGTCTGAGCCATTGCTAGCTCATGTTCATTTTAAAAAAACAGCAAGAAAAAGCAGTAGTTGAGTGAGCCAACCTTATTTGGGGCCTGAAGGGAGAACTTACAACCTTGTGGTAATTTAGATAGCATAGTGTGGGATGATGGTAGAAGAGAACATGTCACATATGACCAATTTTAAGTGTTTGTGAGACCAGAAGGCACATTCTCTCATTATCTTTGACTTTATAAATGAAGACTTGATAAAAAAAAAGTATTTTGACATACATTAGGTGCTTCAATTGAAGTCTGACAGAATCAATTGCTATGCTGTGCTAGAGTAATGCAGACAGGATTTTTATTTGAAATTTCTGATAAAGAAGTGATGGTACTGTTCTGAGGTGTTTTCTTCCCAAAAAGCCTTATTTTACAAAATAATTACTAAAATCAAAGTCTATCTTTTCCTTCAAATCCAATGAAGTCAAAATAGATTAGCATTCACTTAGTTTTCATTGTATACCACTGAACTGAAGACATTCTCTCTCAAACAGCGGGGGAAAAGTGAAAAAACCCAATTTAATTACAGTGTTAGTGTTAAACCCAAACTAGTTAGGAATGAATAAGTATTTCTGTTGAAGTTCTCTGGGCTCAGAGATTTACAGCTTGGTGATAAGATTCTCCTAGGGCAGAATCCTACTGCACAAACATAGCTTGGAAACAAAAGACAGATATTTTTCAGAAACTGGGATGTAATAACTGTTAAAACAGCAAACGAGAATCATATTAATTTTATTGCAGTTTCATGATTTCAGATCCATTTTATTATCAGAGCAGGAATTTTAATTTCTCTACAGGCTTTCTATGGCACTCAGTGTTGACTCAGCTGCTGTAAATTGCATTGCTCCACTGAAGTGCACAGACCAATAGTGTTTAAGCTGCAAATTTAACACAGCCTTCCAGAGGTATCCAACTCCCAGATCCTCAAGTGGCTTCAGAAAATCCCAGAAGTTGTAACAACCTACTGATGATGTGGCCATTACATTTTGTCAAACAAGTACTCATTCTTGAAGAATCTGCAATGTGGAATTTCTCAAAAAGAATCTTCAGTTCTTTTTTGTTTGTTTGTTCCTTTTTTTTTTCTTTGTTTTTGTTGGTTTGTTTTTTTTTTTCCCCCTGGGGCAGGGAGGACAACCTTACCTAGCATATCCTTGTTGCTGAGACCTATCTAGTATGTGAAGGGCTTGACTGTGCTCCAGCACAGGGGGGAATGGAACACGCATTACACTACTTCAGGAGGAGCTCTCGCCAGCCAAGCAATGTTTTTTGAGGCAGTGTCTTTCTTTGGATCCTGAAATAGCACCTAAACTGCATAGAGTCTGAATTAGACAGGTCACTATTAAGATTTATGTATGCAAATTAATTTAACATCAGATGAATACACGTGTTATTTTTAAATGATGGGTCTGTCCATTTCTCAAAACTTGCAAATTTTGGCACAGTTTCCAAACTTTCAATTTTGAATTAGGCATCAAGATAAACCAACACTTTCCAAAAGTGGCAGGATCCTTTGTTTGAGGCATCATGGTTCTCCTATATAGGAAAGATGTTTTTCAGCAGTTCCAATGCACTATTACTCCATGTCATTTTTGCATTCCCTAGCTAAATAAATAAATAAATAAATAACCTGGAATAAATGGAATAGGTTTTGCCTCCCTGGACTCATCTAGTTGAGCTGAAGTGCAGAAAACTAAAGATTAGATCACACTCTTACTATTTTAAGAGTTATTAACATTTTAAATAGTAACATCAGCATAGTTCATCAGGAGTTGAGGAGCTAATTTTGGCTCTGGCAACTGTGGAGTCAGCCAGAAGAAACAAGCCAAAGGTTGTTTCCTTCAACATCACAATCTCTTCTTTATCTAGGAGGGCAGAAAGAGAAAGGGCAACCCACCACACCGAGAAATTACTTCTACAGACCCCTTCTGCTCCAGGTCATTTTTGCACAAATCTCCACAAACTTCAAAAGGGCAAAAGAGCAGGAGAGAGGTGTGACCTCAAACAGGTTCTCTCCTTTTGGGGTCCTGGAGAAGACTGGAAACCCTACAAAGAGCTATTAAGAGATTTGTTTCCTTCCTTGGAGGGCTGAGTGGAAGGGATGACACCCATTCCACTGTGAGATACACTAGACTTGTCATTCCCTAACAAGTCTATTTAGGCTTGTCAGAAGTCAATCAGCTAATTGTGGATCATTAGATATAGAGGAGTCTATATTTAAGCTCATTTGGGGTTGGCATGGGAAAGTTAATAATATAGGTGGAAGTAGAGAGAAACTGCTAAGGCTGCAGATAATCTCTTCCTAAACTGTGAGATTTCCAGATACACCCTGAAGCAGAGTGGGAATGCAAAATAGATTGAACTTTCAGAAGAAAATTGGAAAATATTGGTGTCACTTCCTTAATTCTCTTCTCTCCAGAATTTAAAGGAGAAATAGTCTAGAAAAAGGCATAAAGAGCATAGAACTAAAGCCATCCTCAGAAAATTATACTAATTATGTTTGGATACCCTTCAGACTGTAGGAAAATGAGCAGGTTCTCTCAGAAACACTGTCATTTTTTGAAAATTAAAAATCTTCCCATTCAAAATATCATTATTCTGTATAAGAGCCTGGCACAAATAATGCTTTTAGCATTATTGTATAACTTCAGAAACATTTCATCTCATCAGTACATACAATAGACCAGTATGTTCATGTTTTACTTATAAAAGGGGTTTTGCTGAGTTTGGCCTTTTATGGTCTTCCATTTTCCACAGGAAAAAGAACCCTCTCTCCTTTGTAATTTGCATACCAGGCAAGTTGTCTATTGAGGCAACCACTATATTTCTCTTGTGTTATTCTCAGAACATTCAATATGTCTGCACTGCAAGTTTCCAGTCCGTTCTAAGAACCATGGTAGTTGGGTTTTTAACATCCATCCTCTTAAATGCTCACTTAGCATTAGCTTTTAATAAGTGTTATCAAAGACAAAGTGAATCAAAACAAAAAATAAAAAGTGATCTGACTAAGCAGTAGCAAACCATACTCCTTCTGTGTTGATTGTAGTTGCTGAAACAGGTGAATGCACTCACGTAGTCAGAATGAGTTAATTTAGGAGGGGCTGTGATGATCTCTAGGCTTTCAGCTTCCCTGTGCACCTCACCTGTGGTGCCCACTGTGCCTCTCCAGGCTCCTCTGCAGGACACCCAGAAGCTGTATGTGGTTCAGTTTTCCTCTTTTCACAGCACATCTTCATACGACGTTACATCAACTGCACAAATGACAAAATCTGGAAAATTTAAAGTAAGAACCTGGCCTTAATTTACACAATATTCTGCTGTACCCTTCTAGGGTTGTGTGAGTGTTAGCTTCTGAGTAATTTTCATTTCTAGAGGTATCATTTCAACAGATATATTTTATCACTTGATTCTTGAGTGAGGTAACACATTCTAAAAGCACAAGATATGCATAGACATTTGTGCTTCTGCTTTCTCTTGTGACCTGCACATTTAGTGGCTTTTTCTTTTTTTAGATTCTCTGATTGTTTTGATAACTGCTACATTACTGTGTTTGATAGGGCTGTCCTTGAACAGATTCATTTAAACTGGTATAAGTCTATGAGCATAAAAGCCACTGTGTTAGGGTTATCACATAATTTCTTGTGGAATTGTTTGTATTGATGCACCAGTTGAGAGTGAAATGTAGGTGATTGATCTTGCTTGCAACTTTAACCCTTTACAAAAGTGTATTAATTTAAAGCTATAAAAGCAAAATTCAGAGGTTTGTAGAGAATTATTTTGTAGAGAATGATATATATTTGATGGGTTTTATTCTGTTTTTTATTTGTGTTTCTATTACAATCAGTTTCTCAAAGACAAGTGAGGAAGGTTTAAGTTTGAATTAGTTCACAAAATCCACCACTGTGCTGCAGCTTCATAGGAATTTTAATAAATGTCTCAAATGAGTGACTGAGTTTCCTCTGCCAGCTTGCAGGAAACAAAAAAGATATCAAATCATATCCCTACAACTATGAAAATATCCATTTTTTTGTACTAAGCATGCTTGGTGTACATAAAAAAGTATCCACATTCAGGCTTATTTCCTGTTACTTTCTTATAAATCTGTATATCATCAATAACTGCAAATAATTTCCCTAAATTTGTAGAAGAAACTAAAATAAAATGCATATCAAAGCATGGAAAATTTTCCCAAATCAATGATTTTTAGTGCTAAAGCATTCAGAAATGTATTTCATTTAATCATGTGTTTCTCAGTCTTTCCACTTGTATTATTAAACTGATACGCAAGTAAATTAAGAATGAAATTGGTGGCTTTCTGCTCTATTTCTGAATTTTGAAAGAAAGGTTTTCTTAATTTATTATGTTGTGGATATGCTGTAATCTGGTATATGTATAAATTAGATAATAAGGAGCTCAGTATTTTTAAGGTGTCTTACGATATGAAAAATGGCCATCTTTTGAAATTATGGGATGTATTATCACAATGCCAGACTCTAATCTGCTACCAATTTGTGTCAGCTTTCTGCATTCAAAAAGGACTCAAATCCTCTCTAAAAGTAGGAATCAGCTGAAGGTTTGTCTTGGCTTCATGAGCCCGCTGCAATTAGGCAGCATGTGAATGTGTGCCATATGCATTTATTGCTCTTCTAAGCATGTGTTACTTTGATGTGTTAGGTTAGAAATCTAACTCTTTTTCTTGGGCAGCCTTCCTCCTGGGTCTTTATACTGCTTAGCAGTTGAGTCCAGACTTTGAAACACAGCCTAATTTAGAGGCGGATGCTGCAGCTGCTGCTGTCATTTCAGCTGATTTTTTCCCCTTTGATGTCAGCTTAGAGTCTCGGTGCCTGCATCGGTCCCGCAGCCGCCGCGATTTGCCGAACGGGCACCACATCATTTTAAGCATCTCTTCGCCTTTAAATCTAATTTGGGGAGCTTGACTCTTTCACAATGCGCTGCTGGTTTAGTGAAATGTTGAGTTCTCACAGAACTGTCCTTCCTGATCTGGAGGAGACACAGAAATCATTTTGAGTTGTTATGTTTAATGCCTGATTAAATGCTGATGATACAAGAAGATGAATGGGATAAACAAGGAGGATGGGATGCCTTGCCTGTTCTGCCCCATCCTTTGCATTAGCAACTGTACCCTAAGAAATTAACTTTTCCTCTGAAAGATGCCCTGTTCCTTTTTAAGAACTTAAACGTATTTTCCCCCACTCTCCATAATTTATTTCCGCAGTGATGGTATGTGCAAAGATACCATCCTCAGTTCCTCTTGTACTTGGACCATCCTTGGCTTTTCCTTTTGCTCTCTCTTTCTGTGGCTGACATGAACTCAAGGAGTGCAGGAGCTTTGATCCTTTCTGATGCCTTAGCAGAACAATTTCTCTCAGTGAGGTTCCCTTGCTCAGGCCAAGCCCTGCCTTCAGATGTGCATGCATTTTCCCGTTGATTCCAATGAGGCTCAGAGCCTCCTAAGGCCCCTCTTTGGCTTTTAATCTTCTCTACCTTAAAAAATGTAGGCAGATAGTAGTTGTCTAACCCTTTATAATAACTGAGGTCCTTGGTTCCTTTACTGTTTCAGCTGCTTTTTCTGTTGTAAAATGTTCCATATCATGCCACAAAAAAAGAGCAAAGCCCCATCCACATATACTCATTTAGACATTAATTCTATGCATGTATTTCCTGATTTTACTCCCATTACTCTCTATACAAATTACATTTTCTCAAAGATGCAAGGATGTGGAGTGTATTAGTCTTTCCTGTGCTTTCCCTATTGTTACTATATTTTGTCGAAACATTTTGGATAGACTATTTTACTCTTGCAATAATGGGAGTGGTATTTTTTCAGGTTTGATACTATTAGCAGATATGAAAGACACGGTGGGCTAGAATGAAACAATTTTGAAGGAAGTTTAAAATTTAAAAAGATTAAAGTATTGAATATTTGAGTTCTGAAATGTCAAGGATTATTAATACCAAGTGTTACTAAGAAAAGGTAATAAAAATCACAAAGATTTTCAATAAAGTATCATTTCTACCAAAGTAAATTTACTCATTTGAATGTACTAAATTTTTACAGAAATGAATTTACTCAGTATTGGTAGTACTGTACATTATTTAAAAATAGAGAAAAACATTTCTCCTGATCTGACATCACATAATTACAGCTATGAAAGTCTTTATGTATACAAATAGTCCTGTTAAACTCTGGGAACTAAACCTTTGTTTAGGAGCTTTTCAGGCAGCATTCTTAGATTGCTGACTCTTTCTGTTTTTAATGTGGGTTTGACAGTAGAGCAGGGGATTTGGAACATTTTCTTTGTAGTGACAGAAGCTTCTTGCTGTTCAGTCTGTTAAAGAGAGAATCATGTGGAAGTCAAGATATCCTCAATCAAAATGTTAGAAAGCATGTTTCAAAACTTGAGAAATGAAACAAAAAGTCTACACCAAAAAGAAATCCAAAAAGAAATTTTAACTTTACAATCAGAAAGCTATTTGCACTAATGTTTGAGAAAAGAAGAACTCTGTATGATTCTTCTGGAAGAGCAGCTGTGTTATTAATTCCAATAAACTACCACAACAATGAAAAACTGAGCAGCTGATATGTACTGAAATGATAAATGTGATATTGCAGGTCTGGAGGAATTGTGAGTGTGGTGGCAGGTAAAACTTTCACTCTATTGCACAGTCATGTTGCAACAAGACCAGTGAGGAATAAAAACATTCTGAGATTGCTCAAGTTTCTTTTGTTACACTTTGCTTCAAAACGGTTGTTTCTGAGAAATTCTGTTTCCATAAAAGACACCACAAAGAAGGAGGAAGGCTCTGGCACAGGGTGAGCACTGTGAATTCTGAGCTGTTTCAAATGACACTCCTTGACAGCCTGACTCGCAGAGGGGCTAAAGTTAAATCATACTGTGGCAATACCCAAACCACAGCTGTTTGAGCCAGAAAATTGTGAATTCCTGTGCTGCTACTGAAGCCTTGGCTCTGAGCAGACCCACAAAACATGGTAGGCAACAGTGGCCTTTTTTTTGCAGTGTCACGTGCTGGGGAACATCTCATATATGATGCCAGTTGTGCCACTGAGTAACCAAAAAGTAGAGAGAGTGCCCAGAGCAGAAGAGCATCCTTGCAATACTGATGTTAGCTACAGAAAAACTAAACAATAAATAACCACTGATGCATGACAAGTAAAATTTGTTAGAACAATGACTATAGGATTGTGTTGCTTTAGAATCTGCTGTTTCATTGACAATGAAATGCCTTAAATCTGGTTTCAACATTTTTAGAATCTGACTACTTCTGTTTTAAAAATACACATGAAGATTAAATATACGTATAATGAGTAGGAGTCAAGACAAAGTATACTGCTGGGAAAAAATCCAAATGTTCATGTTCTGAAATGCTATATGTGTTCTATTCTGCTGCTATCTCAGGGAAAATAGTCTGTATTTCATAAAACTGGAACATAAAAACCATCAGCAATTGGCTTCAGCAAGGTGTGCAATAATTTCCATCCTTGATGATGTCCCAGGAGTTACCCAGAGCCTTGAGAGATCAGCCCTAACGAGAAAGCATGTGACCTTACCATATCAGGGCTTCACAACAGTCAAAATCTAGCTTGACCTTCAGCAGTAAACCAGGTCCCCCAGGCTAAATTCTAACAAGTCTTGCCTTCAAACCAAGGCAAAAGGCCAAAAATGCTTATCCAGGGAGCAGCAATAGGGTTGGAAAATGAGAGGTTCTTTTTTGTTTGGCAAACACTGTAGTTTGACCTCTGTGTTCTCACTGTGCCAAGCCATCTAATCTCCAGGAGGCAGTCCTTTTTAATCTGCCAAGTGCCAAGCTGGCTCCATTCCTGTCAAGACCAGTATGCACTGCCAGGCATTTGGATTAAGGTTTAGATGTGCAAGATGACATACCTCTCTCCTAAATCAGGACTGATTCCAGTAGGCACGACCAATGGTCTGATGCTCCAAGACCCTCAGGACCCACGGTGAATTGTACTCGCTCACTGAGCACAAGGGCAGCAGGTTTTCGGTTTCCCAGTCTGGGTGAATGGAAGGATGTAGGGAAGGTATGGTCTAGGTAATTAACAATGATGAAAGGAAATATAACTAATGCTGCATCAGCCAACAGTAAGTAAAAAATAAGAAAAAACCTATTAGAATAGTTGGAAATGACAATTTGATTTTTTGCATTCTATTTTTGCTAGCTTTCTGATTTTTTTTTGACAATGTCAGATTTTAAAGAACTGTTTGATAATATATAAAAATCATTAAAAAGTTATTTTTGTAAAGTTGCCCTAAGAAGGAAAGATTTTTTTCAGTAAGAAATTCTTCAATCATAAATTCATAATAATTAATAAATTCATTGTAATTAATTAGAAACAATCTCTTCTAGACACTGAAGGTAGGAACGTTACCTGGAACTTATTACAGACAGATACTGCTTCTTTCTGAAGAATCTTTCTTTTCCTCTGAACTATTTTTTCCCCCTTATATTGTGGTAGTTATTTCAATTTTCCATTTCATTAGGAAAAGTGGGCTTTCCCATGTGTTAGCTTAAAAATACATGAAAAACCCTAACTATTAACCTGTGGAGGAAGAAAATAAATGGCAGCATTTTTTATTGTACAATACTCTCAGGCACATGGTGTGACTCTTAGGGATGGTACTGTGCAGGGCCAGGTTTGGACTTGAGGATCCTTATGGGTTCCTTCCAACTCAGAATATTCTGTGATTGTTAACTTAAAGATTTATTGTTTTGAAAAAAATTCTAAATTAAAATGTGTATATATTTTGTAGGGATTTAAGCTATATATTCTTTTTTTCAATATTATTTTCCCTTGAGAGGTACCATTAACCTCTTGGGCAAGAATAAGGGGATATCTTTTTGTGAAGAATAAAAGGTTTGCTTTGTCTTTACAGTGGCTGGAATGACCCATCAAGTCTCTATTTCTCATTTGCCTTCATTTATTTTCTACTAAGAGTGCCTTCAGTGTGGTTAATAAGCAGCAAGATCATCAGTCACTTCAAAGTGCTTTTGCATTCCATAGTTTGTTTTTTCTGCAGTGAGCAAATGGAAAGATGATCTGGTAGAAGTCAGTTACATTATGACTCATCTTTTATGTGACCTCCTTGAGAGGCCTTTGGGTAGCACATGGGCTTTCCATACAATTATATGTAATAGCTGGCTAACAAAATAACCTTTCCAACACCGTTCCTCGGCAATGCTGAAAAGTCATTAAAAGCTCTGTGCAAAGAAGGCTTCAACCCCCGAGAAGTAAAATTTCCTCTGATAAATTCTTTCTTTTTCATTTGGGTTACAGACAGGTTATTTTGCGTTTAGACTGATGTCTTCATGAGTAATAGCTGAAGTGACTTCAGATACGGTTTTGTTATGATGAAGACTTTGCTTTCTTCTGTCAACCAAAAATGTCTGAACTGCAAAATTAAGGCCAGATAACAAAAAGGTATGGAACTTCCTACTCCTTGATGTTACACATCACATCTGCTTTCACTGACCCCAAAACTACACAGCCATTTTTTTTTTCACTGGTGGCAATTTGCAATCCCTTAAGCTAATACCTATCAAGACTGTCACATTTAGGGTTAATAGCAAAAGAAGCAATCCCATGGCAATGAACCCAAAGTATCCTGATCCTGGTAGGCGGAATTGCCAAGATATCCCCCGAAAAGTGTAATTTCTTCTTGAAGATGACACTCTTTGATTGACTTTGGTCAATGACCATAGATTTGTTTCCTTCTTAAAAAGTATAAAAAGTACACCCTTGCTCTCTCACAAGGAGCACAAAATATTTTTCCTCCCAGACTCTCAAGATGCTGGATTTTCTTGAGACTACCGACAACATTTCCTTGTCATTCTGACAAGATGCTATGTCCTACACTGCTTGTGTATTCCCTTCTGTTCCCACCTCTTCCCTGAAGCACCAGTGGTGGTCTTGCTGCATGTTTCACAGATGTTCCTTCCACTCAACTCCTCAGTTGTTTTTCAAATGGCTTCTTACAGCAAATGTTTCCATGTGTGTATGCTCCTTCCTTTCTGCTGACACCTTTTCTTTCTATAAAAACAATCTGCTGCTGTCTTTCAGATCTAGAGAGACACCATCCCATACCACAGATGCCGTTTTTTTTAGACTCTGGCATTGGTACACATGGTCAGCAGGCAATACTTCCCTCCTGTCTGTTCCTCATGACTAACAATGTTGATGTTTTGTTCTTTCAATCTTATTTCCCTCTGTTACCCTTATACACTCTGGTTTTTTTTTTCTTTTCCTGTTACTCTGCTTTCTTTGTACTAGTGGCCCATATGGGATCTCTTCATCTCTCACTACAGCTTGGAGGAAGAAAACCTCACACACTGCTTTAGCCCAGTATCCACAGGCAACTTGTATGCCAACTTTTTCTTGTGCTCAGGAACTGAAAAAAAAAAATCAGCTTTACATTTTCTTTATACACACACACAAGCAAAATTAAATTCACTTTCCACAGCTGCTCACAGTACTGGTTACTGAGTGATTCTGAAGAGACATGCAGAGATCAGACGCTACCATTGAGTTGATTGCCTTTTTAGTTTGCATGTGATAAAAGTTGAGCTGAGATTGTCTAGTCATTTCCATTCTGAAAGGTGTTCTCATTTGCCTACAATAATTTTTGCAATCAAAATTTTTCATATCAAGTTATGACCGACCAAAAGGGGATGGTGACCCAGCTTGCTTCAGCAATTTATTGATATAAAAACAAATTAAAAAAACCCTACCAAATATCTTGGTTCCTCCTTGTAGCTGCATTATTTAGGACTAAATTTACTTGAAATTGCTCTAGTATAACTGAAGAAATCTGCACAATATATTGCTGAATAAACTCAAGGTTTTTCAAAAAAAATTATTAAAATGCTACAGAATGCATTGCTATCCACTTTTGTGCATGTATGTACATTACACGCAAAGAGATATGTCATATATCTCAAAGCTGTTTTATGAAAATGGCAGCATTATCCTAGATAATTCCTTTTCTAATTTTAACGTCTTTTTATTTCTTTATATGCAATAATTTAATGTTTCCTCCCAAAAAGTAGTATACCATATAGACAGAATATTTTTAGGATTAGTACTGGAAAATACTATGCTCTTTCATTCTACAAATGAATTAAAACAGGTTATCCGCTTAGCTTGTCTTTATTTTCCTAAAAATTCTAGGTATATTCTGAGAGAAACTTGAGAAGATCTTTGTCATTTGAAGTAGATTTAGGTTTGGAAGCAGATCAGTGATGATCCTTGACAATCTTGCCTGTAAATGCAGGACAATTTTTGTTCTTTTCAGGTATATGTATCTCCACGGAGATGCATGGATACTGTCAAGAGTATGAACAAATTTGCATTTCTCACCCCTTTTATTCTCTCTCCAGGAACATTTGGTTGAGCACATTTTCACAACTAAAGTGTTTTTTGACAATATTACAGGGGTTTTTTAATGTGAAGAATGGAAACAATAGTATATGATTTTCCTAAGTTACAGAAGGCTAAGAGTCAATGATAAGTACAGGCTGTATTCAAATTTTTATTCTTCACTTTCAGCTCTGTGGACCAAAGAGGGCTAACAGCAGGATCAAACCATGTGATCAGGCTAACATTAACATAGGGTGTCTTCAGTTTGTGAAGACAGTCTTTAGTATTATTTTGGATCCATGTCTATCTGCTCAGCTTCAGCAGGATGTGTGATTGCTGAGCAGCTAAAAGCTACAGCTGATAGCACTTTAGGGATGGCATAGAAGATGGAGAAATCATTTTGTCTTAACTTAAATTTAGGGAAGTCTAAAAGCTGCAGAATGTTTAGATATTTATATGGGAAAACCATATAAAGAAAACTATTTCTGCTTTTAATGGAGGAGAGGGACTGACACACGGTTGATAGCTGAATCAACACTTTCATTGCTTCGTTTCCTCTTTCAAATGTTGAGAGTTTCTTGCATTATGCTGGAAGGATGTCCAGATGCAGGAGAAATGCAGCCTCAAGCTTTTTCTTTTGTGGTTCTGTTTTAGTCAATGCCAGGCCACAGTGCTCAGTGGAGAGAAGACCAATGAGTCCTGTGCACCCTTCCAGCACCATTACTAATATATGCATTATGACATATATATCACGCCACATTATGCTTAGATCTTCATTTTCCTAGAATCTCTTCAAAGTATTCAAAAAAACCACATGAAAATTTGGGATCTGGAAGACGGTCATTTCTAGTCTAAAACTGCTCAGACTAAACGTGTATGATTTTCTGACTCTTAGTATTAATATTTATGCCTAAAAAGATATAGCACTATATATTTGTCCTCACCTTAACCACTGTTATCTCCATGATTATGATGGCTTTTAGGAGCCTCTTCGAGAAACCTCTTATGAAAAATTCTGTAGAAATGTCGTACAACAAACAGCTTCATGTGGCAAGAGACCAGTGCTAAAACATTGTCCAGCTTAAAGCTAGTTGTAAAACCTTGACTGATTTCTCCAGGCGCAGGATTTCCCTTGGGATGATAAGCACAATGAGCCAGGTGGGAGAGGCAAGGGATGCACGTGCTTTCAGAAGAGGGGAATAACAATAGCAATGAAAATAGACCCAGTTTCTGCAAAGTGAAAAAAATAGCAATGAAAAGAAGCAGGAGCCCAGTAAAATGAACAGAAGTGACAGCGTATTACTTGCCTAGCCAAAGATATTTGCATCAATATATAAAATATGTAAATGAATCTATGAGTCCTAGGCAAATATTTGCAGCTGTGGAGAACGTTAAAATTTGTGCTTTATTTGATGGGATGAGAGAACAATGTGCAGAGATAAAAACAATTGAGTTTCAAGAAGTGCCTTGGCAGCATTCAAACAACTGCTAGTGTCATCATGATAAGAAGATAGAGAAAAAACAGGGTTGTTTTTTTTAAATTTAGTTGGTTCTTTTTACAGTGCGATCTGTCGTTTTACAAATGCATATTTTTCTACTGGTATCTTCCAAATCAAAAATGATGTTTCACAACATATGTAGATTTGTATTTTTATGGGTAATATAGTTTCCCTAATAACCTTTCCAAGTGAAAGATTCTGCCTGATTCAGAGAAACAGACTATTTTTTGTAAATTTGATTAGACACCTAAACTCATCAGTCCGTCTCTGAGCCATGTACCTGATTATGCAAAGGTATATGCAATACATTATGTGAAAGCTGTTTAGCTGGGATTGTATCATGGCTGTAACCAAAGTGGGTTTAGAGATAATGAGCTTGCATCCCTGAATACTTAGGATCACAGTCTACTCTCTAAACTGATGATGCAGCAGCTGCATAATGCAATAATGTAATTTATTCATGTAATATGTACAATATTGCTGTAATAAAAAGCCCATTGGCGGTTCCTCTAATTCTCTGTATGAGCACCCTGTTATTAGTAGCTGTGTAAGTCAGTATTTTTCAGGATCTTCAAATTCTGGCTATTTATAAATTTCAAGCCACAATATTTTAAAAAGAGACAAAAACCTCAAACAACCTCAACAATTTTATATGGTGTGAATTGTGAATCTGCTCACACTGAACTAAAACCTGCAGCTTTTTTGATCAGTACAACCAGAAAACATTGTAGAAAGAAAACAACCCTAAACATGTCAAAGTAACCCTAGTTACTGAACTTTTTTTTTTTTTTTTTTTTTTTGCCACAAATGCATGTCATGATGTAAATTAAAAGAAATTAAAGATGGGACAAGGGGAAAAGACAAGTATTCTGGATTTTCATGTGAAAAGCCAGAACTCCCCTGATCTTGCCACCTTTTTCATTCAAGAGTGAGTGTTGTTTATCATATGGGTATTTATATTGAATGTAGATTTCTCTGAAGTAAATTTTAATGGGAATGTATTAAGTTTCAATAAGAGCCTACATGTAAAGATAGTGATGAAGAATACTACAACAGAATGCTTGGAAATTAATCTGCCAGTTTAACCCAGTAACCGACATGCATACTAAAACACTGATGTGAATTGAAAATAAAATAACCACGCTTGACAGATATAATAGTTTAAGTGATTTCAAATTAACCACATCCCACTGACCGCAAGTGAAAAATGTGTTCATTCTCCCGCAATGAAACATGCTCTAGGGACTCATTATACAGAGTGGAGTAAGTAAAACCAGAGTGGAGTAATTGATGCTGAGGAGGAAGGAAGAGTGACAGCTATTTAATGATTCTCAAACTTATACATAAAGATATCACAAGCACTTATATTATTTTTCTCTTTCCAATCTAGAAATATTATAGAGTTAAATCTGTATTGTGCAGTAGTTGCAACACTTGATATAGCTGTTAGGAATAATGAATCATGACAAAGATGCAGTAGGCAGGAGATGAAAAGAGTGAGTAACAAACAATCCCGTGCCAACATGTGTGTATGCATTATGGGTGCTCTGTTTCAGTAGAACAGGTGAGGTGAAGTCAGGGCATATTTATTGTCCTATCTCTGCCTATAATTGCTTTTCAAGTGGTAAGGATTCCTTAAACAGTTGAACATCACGAAATCCATAGTTATGTGATTTGGTGCCTTCTTTTGACGTACACTGAGGTCTTCATCTGTAGACAATCTACAGAATAGAAGATATACATGAATGCAGTGATCCCTGTCCCTTGCAGTTTCACAGGGAAGAGGAGCATTCACGTTTTCTGTGTCACTTTTACGCTCTATGGCAGTTTTAGTGTACCTCTCTAACCTTCTGTACCTCTGAGTAATATCTAACAGGCAACATGATGCTCACAAACCCCAAGTTAAGACCAGCTGAACAGTAGCTACACAGCTGGAGTTAGCATTTATCAGTTGTTCCACTCTGGCTACTGGCACTAAAGGATGTGGTGTCTTCTGCTAAAAATCCGACAGAAACAAACACAAAAATCTGCATCCAGAAGTCCCTCACAACCTGAATTATTCTATGATTTTAGGGATAGCAGAAAGTCATTTGCATTACCTATAATGAGGATGAGGAGCCACAACACAGGCATTATAAAATTTTTGCCCTATCTTATTTTGTTACCCATGGGGTCATAGACAAACTGTAAAACTTCATTTATGTGCCTTTGACATTCACCAACTCTACCCTTTTTACATGTTTTGGCCACATGGTAATGGTCTGCAAGTTTCTTTTCTTAAATCTCTTTTATGGTTTATCAAGAGGCAAAACAAACATGTAATTAAGGATATGCCTGATAGTGACGAACTTATGCTGCTGTATTGATAATTAATTTGGGGTCAAAGTAACTTTCTTAAAAGTCACAAAGAGGGGATGGTTTTCTTTACCTTTGGAAGTAGCAAATTTTTTTTTTATTAGAGAAAATTGCAGTCATAAACCAGCAAAATAATTAAACAGAATGCAAATAATCCTTTTAAGTAACATTTAATGCATGTTGAAGAATGTGGTGTAAGTTACTGAAAAGATTATACAGAAGGTAAACACAGGCATGACTGCTCAGCAAGGAAGGGCTTTCATAAAGATAATTCAAACTAGTCAAACTGAAGTAAAAAGGGAGCACACTCAGTTCCAGTGAATCTCTCTACTTAAAACATTGGTACCAGAGGTCAGGATCTGGTCTCTCTCAGCCTCCAACCTTTCTTAGCAGCCTTTTGCAGAGGAATCAGAAATTGAAAAATGAAGCCAGAATTAATGGATTGTGTAACCATTACCAGTATCCCTGTCAGTGAAATGCAGCATTCTCATATTTTCAGCCCTTGCATAAAGTCTATTCATTCAGCAATTATTTTCCAGCCACATGCCTAGCTGGGGAAGGGAGCTCAGAACACAGATGCTGCACCTGCCAGAGGGGTTATGGGCAAATTTCGTCATTATACACCAAGGAGATACTCATCTTCTCTACATTTGACCCAATTCTGAGAAACACTATAGAAGACCCAATGCATTTGAACATGAATTTGGACACGAATCTGGACACGAGTGCAACACTGCAGACAAATCAGTCTATTATAACAGCATATTATAGAAGCACCATCTGTGCCGGTGTTCGCAGGTAGATCAAATGCATTTCTCAAATTTTAAAAAGCCCCACTACACAACAAACCACAATAAAAAACCTCTCCTTAGTTAGGATTAAGGCTCTGCTCCTGTTTCCTCTCATAACTTGCCTATTCCACCAGTGCTGCACACCTTTAGGCCAAACATGAGTTGTGATAGGTTGTCACGCGGTTCGGGTATTATAGATGAAATCCTTCCAGAAGCAGCATCTGGCTCGATTTGTAAGCTCTGCAGTCATTTGTAGTGATGGGGTTACATGTGCCCTAGGCTTTGTCAGATGGTTTGGCTGCTTTTCTCCAGTTTTTTTTTTTTTTTTTTTTTTTTTTTTGTTTTTTTTTTTTGTTTTTTATATTATTAGTTGTTTATGCTGAGGAGTTCATGCTCTGCAATACGTGCTTAACTCACCGGCAATTTGCATGTTTAAATAAAAATACACTTTATTTATAATTAAAACATCCTGAAACCTGACCACTAGCATGTTTTGGTTAGATGTGTATTAAGTATAAAGCTACCTTTTTTCTTCACTGGCTTACTTCTGAGAAAGGTGTTGCCTGGTTGCCTAAAGTTAGTGATGGAAAAGACATACTTAGCTGTCTTAAAAGTCTGTACCTGCAATACAGAGAAATTTCTAGAAGACTGTAGAGATGATCAACATATCCCCAAGTGTTTCTTCTGTCACTTTCATTTTGTAGCCACATTCAGTCCTGAAAGTAAATAAGGCAAATTCCCAAATAGGATTTAATGTGTTAGACCAAATGCCTAATTAGTGTAAGTCTGTTCCCTTTTTACTTTGGAAGCTCAGTGTTATAAAGGGACTTGACTTCTTGTTGAAAGGCTTAATTTAGATAATTGTTATACCTCACTGTGGTATCAGAGAGCATACCACAATGTGTTAGTTGTCCAAATAGTTTACAGTCACTTTTACTAAATATAAAAATGAAAATGCAGGGTACATTATGAAGTTTGTGAAGCATGATAAAGAACAATGATTCCTAGGAGTTTGTTTTAAATACAATTTTCAAGATTTACAGGCAAACAGAGGAAAAGGATTCAGGGACTGTGGGACTAATGTAGCTGTGTGGAAGAGAGGACAGCAAGATTTAAATACTTACTGGTACCCAGAGAAGTAATCTTACACTGCAGAACTTTGCTTATACACTATTCTACAAACTCCTGATATATCCTTTACTACATCTTTTCCCTTCATTTGTGTTAATTTTGTGCTCTGAAAAGATGTTGTTCACATATGAATTAAACCATTCTTGAATAAGCAAGATGACATACCTCTTGTTCTGCTTTCTTCTGTCATTACGTCAGGTGACAAGTAGACTATAATGAAAATTAGTTGACATGCAGCACAAAATAAAGAGCATCAATATGAAGTGAAAGTCAGAGAAATAAAACCCCTACCTTACATGATGTCTGTTCACAAAAGCTATTTATTTCTCAATATTAGTGAAAGAACAAATTAAAACTATTGAAAGTTGGTTGCTGAACCATGCCAAGAAAAGGGTTAATGTCACTCTATTTACTGCTTAGCATTCAGCCATATCCATTGAAAAATTCTCCTGTAATGAGGGTGTTATTTATGTACAGTATTTTGCAGGCAATGACTCCAAGATAGATTGGAGACTGCTTTAAGCAAGTTGCAAACTGCATTTGGTGTGGATAATAAACACATTAAATTTTGCTTCTTCAGTGTTAGGAGTACTATCCACAAGTGCTGTCGGAGGCCACTTGAAGAAGGAAGAAGGGATTGGGCTAAAGCTTTTCCTGAAGATTTTTATTTTCACATGATGAATAATCCAACTGTAGCAGTTCATGGTACAGTGGTGTGGGAAACACAACTTGGGGCCTTCAATAGACTGAAATAAGTTTCCATAATTAGTTTGGTCAATTATTACAAATCAACTCAATTTAAAAAATCATTTGTTTTTGAATAATTTATAATCGGAAATCAGAATTTAGAATCAAACTGAATCTTTTGAAAAACATTATCTGTTTCAACTAGCACATTTAACTCCAATCTTGTCATGTCATTCAACTGCTGTAACTTCTTTTTCCAGAGTTTTTCTGGCATATGGATTTAAACCCCATGTGTAAGTTTTAACATTCAATCAAGGTCAAATTCATCCTTGAAGTAAAATAATTTTTTCAATGAAATGTTAAAATTCACTGGATATCAAATGTGATTAATTGTGAAAACTGAGGTGTTGATAACTTTCTCATCAGCAGCACTGATCTGAGAATAAAAGTTTTCTTTCAAGTGTACATCTCTGAATCCTTTGGCCTTACATTCTCTTTTGAAATATTTCATTTGATGCATACAATGTCATTAGAGCCTGCTGTCTTATATTCTCTACCTGGCTGAAGAATCTTCAGGTTTGCTGAACTTAAATTCAAACTTGTGCTGTACCATGCTGCTGATTTCTCTTCATTAGTCTGGCTTGGCATCTCAATCAGTTCTGTACTTTAAGAAAAGAATGGCATAACAAGATTTAACGTTTGCTTCATTCAGTTGTGTGACTTGCTGTAGTGATGGCTTTGGAACACTTCTAGTTACTCTGTTTTAATTTCTGTACTTTGGTAAATAGTGTCATAGCTCTTTCCTCTGTTGCTTCATCTGACTTTGTGCATCAAAAATGATCTTAAACCATGAGTTCTCTTGAAGAAACAAACCCAGCCCTTCCGATCTAGGAATATAAAACTCTTTTGCCATTTAAGGTTTGATTTTTCTAAAATTAAAATGGCCTCAAGTTGTGGTCTGGAGTTGCCCAGACATTTACTGCCCATGTGAATCCATGTATCTTGTTCACAAAACCAAAATAGATATTTGTGCTTACACAAATAGAACTCATAAAAATATCCTTTTGTGAAGTCAGGCCTTTTTATAAGTGAACTAGTGTGTTATTATCATCAAGTAATAATTTACTGGAGTTAGCCAGATTTGAAGGGAGATAGCTCTGGAGTGAGAAAGGAAATGACAGCAGAAAGTTCTGTGATGTAGAGTTTTGACTTTACAGAAGACTGCCAAGATGGATGAACAGGAAAATGGGGGAGAGAGATAGAGAAAACTGAAGGCAGAGAAAAGCTAATGAGAACCAATATCAAAGAAACAGACTTGGTAGTATCCTGGTGTTAGTGAGAGAACACTTTGGAGCTCCACTGAGGACAGGCACCTCTTAAACTCCCAGCGGGGACAGTCCCAGGGAGATGGCTTATTTGGCTGTTATCACTGAGCACAAAAATCCCACAGGACAACTCTGCTCTTGCTTATATCCTTGTACCCCCTGGGATGGTTTCAGCTAACTGGTGGTATATGATTAACAACAGAGAAACAGGACGGAAAGAGTCCAATATTTAAACAGAGCTTTTACCCTTTATTTTGCTTTAAGTAAATGGGCTATAAATGGATGTCTTTGACTTTTCTGTGACTTATTCCATCTGGGAAAGCATAATGGCTGAACAGAATTTTATTTTTTGTATGAAGAAAATGATCAGGAAAGTTGAACATAATGATTTCATGCCGTGACTATAATGCAAACACATACTTAACCATCATTGCCTCCTCTTCATATAATAACTGAAAACATCTGTACTGTACACTGAAACTTTATACGCTGCATTACAATTAGAAATGTGCTGAAGTGTTGCATTGGGTGTTTATTTATGGGCCATGAAAAGTAAGATTTTCTGCACTTCTCATGTACAGCTAAATAGCCATAGGTAGAGTACCGAAAATTTTGGAACCCAGCAGTCACTGTGGGAATGACTTCATTATTCACCGAAGGAGGTTTTTCCAGCAGAGCTGAGTTGCTGACAAACAATAACAAACATTACTGAAAGTTGGAAACAAGAACTCAGGCATGTTGATTTTGACTGCAAAAAATGCTCACGGGGCATGGAGGGCAAGATGCTCTCAAAATGACAAGGTACTACAGTAGAGGGATCCCATTAGAGCTGTGCACATGTATTTTCTCTATTGACACAAAAGTGTTCTGACAGGCTCAGCAAACAAGCAGCTTCCCCTAGCTGCCTAGTCTTTACCTGTTGCCACAAGTAGTCTAGAAACAGAAATGTATTTTTAATGGGCACACAAATGTTTCAATGATGAAATACCCCCCCTTGGGTGGGGACATAGAAAATGTCTTGTGGATACAGCTTCTGAGAACTTTTGTGGCACAAAAGGTATCGTTCTGTCTTTTTGCTGAAACGCTTGACAGTTCATGACCTTAGCACAAAATATTGTTTAAGATTAGATTATATAATATTTGCTTTGTCTGACTGATATTTTACTAATATGTGAAACAATGTGATTGTTAGGAAGAGCTCACCCTACATTTAATTATTTTGCAAATAGCTACTAAGTCTTCTCCAACGTGAGCAGATACACAAAGCTCAGGAAGGTTTTCTCTGTAGCTTTCTTTTTTCCTCTCTCCTCTGACTCTGGCTCAAAGTTTAAAACCAAGAAAGCGTAAAGTCCTGGCCTGTGCTTGTGATGGTGGCATTCACCAAGAAGGACACAAAGAGTTTATGGAGCCAGTTTCTCACTGAGCAGCAGAACGAAGAAAACCTATGCCAGCTGGGGATTTAGGCTGTGATTGTTCCATAATCCTTGCAAATATATTTACAAGAAAGAATGAATTTTACTAATCAATAACTGAACCAAAAGTAATTTAATATTTTCTTTGCCATAGCTAAGGCAGTTTGAATGGCTCACATTTTCTGTGGCCATTGAATATGTCAGTTATTTACTGTCTTGGGTTTGAGTGCCTTTGGCCCTGCCAGAAATTGTTGGTTGACTTTCAAAGTGGATCCAGATTCCTCTCAGAGAGGTCAACAGAAATGCAGGATTTCTGGAAGTGCCCCAATTAAACATGCATCATTTGCACTGATTTTCCACATGATTATCTCAAATAGCCATGGAGAAGCACAGTTATCAATCAGGAGACTGGAGGACTCAGGTCTGTACAATAGAGGAAGCTGAAGACAGGAAGAGAAAGCTCATTTTTCTTTCCTGTCCAAGTGTTTACTGGGATAGGTAGTTACAATGACAAACCACGTGTAGCTGTGAAGTAAGGCTGATTTGTATCTTTATAGTGACAAACCAAAAGGGTTTGCAGACTGTAATGCTGGATTTTTTTTAGCACAGGGCAGAGAAAAGGAACTCTTAAACCAAAGGAAATCAGATCAGCTGTCTGAGTTAAAATGAGACTGAAAAACAGTTGTTTTCCCTGCCCACAATGTCTTTGCAGGTTGAATCCTTTTCTCTAATCTAGTTCTCACTCCAAAAATTGTCAGTGGCTTCAGGAGATAAAATAAACCTAACACAGTCCCCTGTAAGCCCTGGAGAAAGTTCATCTCCTCTATGATCTGCTTGTGTATCAGATTCCTTCTGTATGGGAATAAATCTGTATGGGATCCCAGTCTCTCATCTGCCCGTTGGCGGCTCCCAGGCTGCCATGTTCCCAGCTGTGAGTGCTCACTACTTCAGTGAGCTCACCTCTCCCTCGCTTCCACATGGATCACCCCTTTAGTATAATTAATATGTCCCCTCCTGTTCCCTAAGAGAAAGTTGAAAAAATGTCACGATCCAGAACAGTAAACACAGGTGTCTTCTTAATCCAGGGATCTGGATGGCCAGTATGTGATCATCCTTCAGTATTTGTGCTCTGATCTCAGTGTTGATGGCCCTACAGCTACAGGAGATTCATTACTGCTAATAAATCAGTTCTAACTGGCTCATATTCAATCCAGACACACAATGGTTGTGCTCTGCAAGCCCCCTCTGTAGCAGATAGAGTGGTGGTGGAAGTTTCTTGTCCAGCCAACCTTTTCTTGGTGGCTTAAAATATTTGGCGGTGTTTTTGTAGAAAAGTGAGAAGATGATGTAGACATATTTTCTCAAAGACAATGCTGAGTGATGTTTCCATCTGCTGTTCTCCCTTCAGGACTTCAGTGAAGATCCAACAGACTGCTGGAAGCAGAAGTTCCTCTAAAGGTACTTCCTTTCCTGCAAATGCCTACCTAGCTTCCTATTTATAATGGTATGTATACGTATCAAGCTCAGGTTTTGTTTTCCAGGAGTCCTTTTTCATCCTCTTCCATAGCAGGCAAGAGGTTCAACTTCCTGGCTGTGCAACAAGAGAGGTTTATGTGCAATTGATGAGAACTGACCAGAAGATTACTGCTTTACTCTATGTTTAGTGATTTAGTGTTTGAGATATTTAGTAATATCTCAAACACTTCAACTAGAGTTGGAAAATGGAATTTTCATGTCAGTAAAAGATTACACTGATTTAGCTAAGTCTGAATAGTCTCAGATTTATAGTGTGTGAGAAGGACCAAAGTTATAGATGTCATCCTTGCAGTTTTTGTCACCCCATAAGAAACATCCTTCTCATTACTGCAAAGAATCAAGGTGTTATTGCCTCTCTAGAATATTATAATACAAAATACAAAACTAGACTCTGATCATGTGTATTCAACCCAGGTATTCACAGGAATCAGATAGTACAAAACCCATAGCTTTATTGGTAGTCTTAATTATCCAGTTCACATCAGTCTAACTTATGCAACAAAATTGAGCTGCTCCATAATTCCCTGCTAGTATGGGCTAGAATATCTCCATTGAACTCAACAGACCTACATCAGTATGTGCCAGCAGGGAAGTTAGCCTTAATATTCCAAAGAGCAATATGGCACATGATTCACTTTGGTTCACATTTTTCCCAAGGTCTTATGTAAAATAATTTTATTTTTAGTTCAGAAGAGAAATGTTTATACAGACAGAATTGCATGTTTGTACAGACATTCCCAGAGATCCAAAAAGTATCTCTTTGTCTTCAAAAAGCAAAATACAAACCAAACATCATCAAAAGAGAAAACAAAAGGGCAATTGCTGTACTTGATCTACCATCATATTGGATGCTTTTGTGTTGATGCAGCTGGTCTGGTGTTTTCAGCTCCTGGTGATGGATCAGAATGAAGTAGAAGTCAGTGGACAGATTTTGGTTATTCTACAATCTCATTTTAGTGTAAGGAAGGAAAAAAAATTTGAAGACAGCAAATTCAAAGAGGCTGGTTAAAACAGATTTGTATATAAGACTTTCTCCACTCTAAAGTTGTTCAGTTTTATTTTAAATTGAGGAGTGTCTTTGGCAGATTTTGGACAAAGCTTTTGTTGATCCAGTGAATTTAGGATTTACAGAAGCAACTAGTTAGGAAACATTGTAGATCTAGGTTAATGCTTGTCATACTTTTTTTGAGTGAGACTTTGGGAATTCTGTCAAAGATTATAGCTATAGATTAGTACACACAAAATATTCCTGAAACTGCTGTGCCAGTTCTTCAGGAAATGTTCAAGACCATGATATTTCTTAAGCAACTATTACTGATGCAACTAATGATGCTGAAATGAAGAAGTGTCAACGGTGGAAGCCAAGTTTTCAAAAGAAATAACCATATAATTAATTGCAAGATCAAACTGTACACAAACATTTTAAAAATATATACATGGTTTTCTCCCTTTAGCTCGATATAAATGTTAAATTCTAGTTTTGCTTTGCCTTTACTTTTAAAGTTTGTTCTTTAAAAGGAAGGCATTTTCAGCAAAGAAATATCAAGGGAAATAAAACTTGCAGATTGAAAGGAATAGATAAAAATTTGTAATTAATTACTGTTGTGTTTTGGATAACTAGCTTTATTATTCCTGGAAGTGCAGGACAGTTTCCAATTTTTTGTGATAGAATTATACACAGTCACTGGTTCTGAACTTGTTTAGGTCAGGTTTTCATTTCTATAAATGTATACAAACATTTCAACACTTACTTTTCTTTTTATCCTAACTAATTCTAGAGAAATTGTGTGTTACTGTTTGTGAAGAAAAGAAATAAGGAAAAATAATTTATACTGTTACCTTTGGTTGGCATTTCATTATGCTGGTCAGATACCAATGCTAGGTATCTTTAAAAAAAAGAAAAATAAGAAAAATAGCAAGCCATACTTTCTTTGAAGTCTAGGAAATAGAGAAATGGCATTCAAGGCTTAGAATGCACCAGCTGTAAATACACCACATACCCACAGGCAATTACTGCACATCCAGAGTGGCAGTAGAGATTTCTGTATTATTAAATAACTTTCCGAAAACCTAATTTACAGGGCAGTTTTATGATGTGAAAGGGAGAGAAATAAGATTTGGATAAAAGTTAGCTTGACGCAACACTGATGGCTGTAGTTTTCAACACCCATAAATATCTAGACGAGTGTCTTTGTCCTGCACACACGTCCACAGTTAATGTGCACAACGTCACCGTGGTCACGATGCTGAACTCCAGCCCATTATGGCACTAATTTGATCTCTGGCATATCCTTGTTATAAGCCACCACAATAAGTATTCCTCTGACAGGAAGCTGCTACACCTTGTGTCCCATCTGATGTGAAGCTCCATAAGAATCCCTTAAAAACATTCATTAATCTATTGCATATAAACCAGTTTGTAATACAAATATAAGCCCCAAACCCGAGCTAATTTCATGATACTTGTTACTGCTGAGAAAACCGTGTTAACTGCAGCGAGGCGTTATGAAAAAAAATGAATAAATATATTTGTATTGTTATCTATTGCAGATCACTTAAGTGTTCTCTTAGTATTATCATCCATATGCATAGTGCAATTACAGGCAAAATAATAGATCAGAAGAAAGGAAGGAAGATCCAGAAATGACCAAGAAAATGAATAAGATATAACTACAAAATAGAGAGGAAAGAAACACAGTGGAGAAACCTGCTGTCTCTTCTTCCCAGAAAAACACAAACAGCTACACTGAAGAAACATTTTTTATCCCAGATAACTGTGGAGGAACCAACAGAAAACACATCCCAAGGAAAACTGGATGCAAGATGCAGGAAAAAAGACTGCAAGATTCTTTCCATCACACATTCGTGCTCTGTCAAATGTTGCTTTTTCATATTCTAAAGTGATATGATATGCTAAGTGATGAGAGGTCTGGGGGGGGTGGGAAGGGTTGGGAAATAGACCTCCTATTAGTCACTCTTTCCTTCTGAAATGGCATCAAACCTATGGAAAGAGCAGCTGTAGGAATACTCTTGGAAAGAATCTAAAAGTAGAGTGAAGAGGCATTCTATTAAACATAAATGGTTGAGAGCTGAGTGGGGAAAAAGGCAGTTCTTAAAAGGAAAAAAAAAGAAAAAAAGACAAAACATATGAAAAAGGATCTAAGGAAACAAAACAAGAAATCATGTTATTTATTATGTTTCTTCAAATATGATGTGTATATATATGACCAGTCCTAGCAAATATATAATATTGCATCTGCTCAGAATACACACTAGATTATTGCAAAAGGAAAAATTGATGGATGTGGCATCATGTGGCTGAGAAACACAGAAAATTCTCATCAGGAGAAAGTCAAAATTTCTCAAGAGATGTGTTTGCTAGTATTGCATTTTAGCTTTCCTTATAGTAGTGCAGGTTGACAACAACCCAAATGAACAGCTCTGGCATAAAGCCACAATTCAGAGGAAAGCCTGATAGTTGGAGGCACGCTAAAAACACTCTGGGCTGGCTTCCACACTCTGTCAGAACAGCACTCGGACGGATGGAGGCATGGGTTTCCCAAGGCTGGTTATGGATCCAGGATTCAGTGCTCTCTACTCTTCATACGTGTGGCTTTAATTTACAGCACTGGCATGAGACGCTGCAATGACCTCATGGCTGTCAAATACCCACCGTAACAGAGTACCTTTATCAACAGCTTCCCCTTCCCAAATTGCCCTGGCAACCCCTTCCACTCGTAACATCAGGGACAAAGGACAGGGTGGCAGCTGACTACCTCTACACAGGAGAAATCCCCAGCTGGGGTTAACCTTTCAGCGGTCAGAGTCAATCATGTAGTGAAAAATGTCTCCACAGCAAAGCAGATGATCTTATCCTTTGTGCTATGTAAAGGACTCTTGTCCAATCATATATTTACTTACATATCTGTTATATATCTTTTTGCATGTATATTCATGCATGAAAAAATGGTGAGGCTTGTATTCCACACAAATAAACATTAACTGTTTTAGCATCATGACCCTCCCCCCACTCCATCCAATTCCCCCTCTACCTTTGAGAATAAAGTAATTTTATGCATTCTCTCCTATCCTGGGCATGAAAAAGTAAATGCTGTATTACCCCAACTTAGGTAACCCTTAGGATAATTTTTTAAGCAGCAGGAATCTAGGCTATCTGGCTGGGTAGATAATGATATCAGCTGCTTCCTTCCAAAACAACAGGTGCTTTGGCATAAAACTGTATATCATCATACTGAGATGATGACATCAGTTCATACTTCAGCTTAATTATAAACTACCTCCATTAATCCTCAAATAATTAAACATTTTGTGTATGGTGCAAGGTGAAATATAAAAGCAAAGGTGCTTAGCTGTTCATCACAGGGTTAAAATGGCAGTTTCTGAATCGTTTGTATTTGTGCCTGCCTATTTTAATATATACCTCAAGCTGATTTTAAGCATTTGTTTGTATTTTAATGTTCCAACCGTGAAGTGGGTAAAAATAAATATTGCTAAAATTCAGTGGAAACTTGATGAAATAACAAAGATACATTGTTTGGGGTTACATGAAATATATATGTGCATAAATATCATGCAGAAAAAACAAAGATGTGCAGGAGCAGGGCTTGCATGTACAAGAATAATTGGGGGATAAGTCATGGTTCATGGCCCAATAGCAGCATAAACATTGCAGCATTCTCTGTTTGCAGATATTATGCAAGAAGATCTTAGGCTCACATTCAGAAGCAGTACATCTAAATAAAAAAAAACTCTGGACAAGCAAGGACCATTTATTGAAATAGATAGACTGAGTAAACTTTTTAGAAAAGAAGTATTAATGAAAAGCAATATCAACATAATTTAATTTAATTTCTTTATATAATAATTCAGTTCACGCAGTACACAGTAACTTGAAACTCATACATTCTCTCCTTGCATTCTCACATTGTCGGTGTACATGTTTATCATTGTTTCAAAGCTGAACAACAGATTGCTCAATTTTTGATTTGATATTAGTAGACAGAATTGAGTGAGAACTGAATTTGTAGGCTAAAAGAGCAGAAGAGCACAACAGATAAAAGATTATGTTCTTCTGCCTTTAAATTATACCACTGACCTTCTTTAAAACAGATGCTATCTTCAGGAGCCAGATGTGTCTCCAAGCAAATTAGTTATAAGAAATACATCCAAGGACATAGCCATTTAAGAATCAATAAATTATGCATTTGTCATTTGTTATTGTGTGAGGCTTATGCTGACATCTTTGAAAGAGTCTCTGTCCACAGTAATAGCATTAACAATTTAACAGAGGTGGTTTTATACCAAAAGAGAAGTGGTTTGAAGAAATTACTGTTTATCACCATGTACATATACACACCTTAATTATTCATTGCATGTCCACTTACCAGCCTACTTCATGTTATGCAAGTTGTGCTAGATTAAAAAGTTAGGGGTTAGGCACGTGTGCTGTACTGCTGCTATTTCTACCCACTTGAACCTGAAACAAAGAGAACGGCTCTAACAATTATTTTCTATTCAGATAACTGGATCAAGAAAGTTTTGTTTATTGGTGGTACATTATGAAAAATTCCTACAAAGAAGAATTTTATTTTTCTAAAAGCAAAAGCCATGGTGGAATTTTTTTTTTTTTTGTAGGTTTAGTTGAAACATTTGGATGACCATATGGAACTCTTAGTGGTGCCATGGGACCATGCAGCTATGAAATCTGATCACTATCTCCCTAGTGACAGCTGGAGCCTTTACACCATCAGAAAATTTTCAGACTTCTAATTTGTCATAACTACCTCCTGTGGAAAGAAAATATGTTATGTAGTTAGATACAAGAATCTGAGTCTACAGTACTACACATATCGGCTTCTCTTCCTTTTAGCTTTCAAGCTTCAAATTAATTCCTTGCATCTTATGACTCATTGATGCAAGAAATAAAACACACACACACAAAAAGAATACAAAAAACATATGGGGTCTTGTGAAATGAGGATTAGGTCTGCTGTACAGTTATAGTGGAGAATGACTTGACAAACTTACCTATGTAACAAATGTTGATCCACGCACTTCCAAGTTTCTTTATATTTAAGCCCTTTCTTCAGTTTTTCCTCTGTTTAGCAAGTTAAATTGTGGCTTTGCAATGGTTTCCATTACTTTTAAATTTTTAACATGTGCATTCTTTCATCACCACATCAGGCCTGAAAGGACACAAAATTCAGAGCCACTTTTTATTAGAGGAACTCACAGGAGAAGGGGATGAGAGCTCCCTGCCCACTACTATCACACACTGGAGAGAAAAAGGCTTTCAGCTCTTCCCAGAAAACAAGGATCCTTTTGACACTCAGAAATATAGGCATCCACCAGGCAGTCACTTTTGAAAATCATGGGGAACGTGATTATGTATCTCTATACACTCCTCTATGGGGGCAAACAATCCAGCAGAGCTGAGAAGCACGTCTCCCTGTTTATTTGTTGTATAACTTGGCTTGGTTTCTGGTCTCCCAGGGCACTTTTAGAAGTTTGTGAGACATAGCTCAGTGATTTTGAGCAGAAAAAAATGTAAACATGTTATCATTTGCTTTTCTATGGTCACTCTGGTATCCTTGCTAGCTAAGCATCAAAGATGCCTAACTTTGGGCATGGATACTGCTGATTCATACCGTGGATACCATTGGTTCATATTTGTGATGCATGTAGAGAAGAGGTTGAGTGATCTTGATGACAAGAAGAAGATAACTGCTGGGTTAGGATCCTAATCCTGGGGCTGCTTCTGACTCTTGATCTTCCAGCTCAAGTCAGTATTTCACAAAGTTAATAAGCAGAAATGACAGTAAGATTCTAATAAAGGATCCAACAGAATCTTTCTTCCAAGTCTTATAAACATCAGTCTCTGCTATCATAACTAAGCACTTCTGACAGAACGCAAGAAACCTAGGAGTACAGATTAGAGACAATAAAAGAAATACTGAGATTATTTATGACTGTTGATTACATCAGAAAACAAAACTAAGGTAGATCCTAATTAATTCCAGACTAGTTTTCTGTAAAGGAGAACTGGAAGAAGAGAGACTGTGCAGCCCATGTGACAGAAAAGACAACGCTGCATAAAAGGCACTTACTGTTCCAGTATGAATAGTACAAGACAGTGTTAGGAAGATATTTGCTTACATTACCAGAAATGATAAAAGACTTTCCATTAAAAAACGATGAGGAAAAACTGTGCATACCCTAGGAGAAAGGAAAGAAACGGCAGGGATAGCATCATGCTATGTAGCAACCTGCCACCAACTTAGAAATGGACAATAATGACAAATGGACACAGGGGATAAAACCCCAAACACACTGTGAAGAGTTATCTTGGGCAGATGCACGATGTATTGAGTCTATTGCTGACATTTACCCAAGGTTTCTGCTTTTTCTACACATTGACAGTGTTTGTACTCGGTGGCATGCCAATAAAATATTTTGATTTGAAGCTGAGCACTGTAATTGCTTTTTTTCTTTCCTTAGGAAACAAACCATGATATGTAGGTTGACTTGGAAGCTCATATTTCATTACATCTTGTCCCTTCTCTATCCTGTTGTTGCAAAGCTTTCTTTTAGTACCAGGGCCAATCCCAGATGCTCTGGGGCCCCAATGCACCACAATCATGCCATTTTTAAGGCATATGAAGTACTGAGAGAGGTTGGGAAAAGGACGAAATTGTGTGGAACATGGACACATACAGCTGGACATTTTTCATTCACAGAGCTGCAGCTATAGCTACCCGTCTGGCAGATTAAATCAGTGCAATATTAAAGTAGTTCTAGGTCCAAAATGAGCTTAACATGCATTTGAAGTATGGCTGCTCTGGTCTCCTGAAGTCCCAATGTGTTAATCATACAACCATTTTGCCCAGGTGAGGTGGTTATTTGGGATGTACTCTGCTTGTTCAGCTAGCCAGGATGTCACAGCAGCACCTCCAGGGATGAGTCCACATGAAGATAGTCCGAGCAGAAACCCTATGGAGTTTGCTTTTGACTTTTGTCTCAAATAAATCCCTTACCCCGTTGCCTGTATGTCATTCATGAGCTAGTACCATGTGGATACCTGCAGGAATGAGCATTCCCATATAAATTCAGCCTTTTGTCTTGTTCTTGGCTAGCATCATCTCCTACTGCCTCAGGCTTGGTCCTGAGTAGACAGGGTTACAATATTATTTCTTGCCAAATTATATGCTTATTTTTGGTTGCAAACAAAGATCAGATAAGAAGTAATTTTATCAGGCTGAGTTCTTTCCTGTATTAGTATACTGGGTTTTTTCACCATCAAAACTATTGTTACCTCTCTTTATATGCTTTTTATATGCTTTTTTAATCTTAGCCTTATCCATTCCCAGAGCCAGATTTTAAGGTGCTGTGTCCCATGGTGAACTTTGGTCAGTTTATTGAAGCTGAGGACTTGGTCTTTCTTTTACCCAAGCCTATTTCACAAGAATATGAAAAACTGCTGGACCTCAGTTTACCACATTTTTTTTCCAGCTACAGACAGGCCAAAGACCCTGTTTAAATGCTAGAGAGTGAAAAGCATCACTGAAGAGCAATACTTGTACATCTGCTTTTAAGAAGTTTCCTTAATTCCAAATTGACTGTAATAGATGGACCTTTTCTTGAAGTACCTATGTAATTGCTGAAATGCAAAAAGTGAACCAAGTTCCTTTTTCTTAAATTTTATTAAAAGGGGGAATCATCAGAGTGACTATGAATATTCACTGTTCTCCATCTTATAGCAATGATAGGAAGTTGAATTTTGTAGCTACTGAGGAACTGGGTGTCTTAATCACAAGGAAGAAAAGATATCTGGAAAAGTAGATGAAATCTATGATGCCTATTCTGCCTATTCCTGGTGCACTCTGTGAGCTGAATGAAAATTGTAGTAATATTTTTTAATTAATGCTGAATTGCATGATGGCGGGCTTTAGCGCTCTAATTACTATGGGTAGTAGCTGTTCAAATTTTGATTAGTGGAGAGGTGAATCACTATCTTTGATGTGGTGAGGCAGCTTCTGCCACAAATTAAAAACAGGTAGTGAGGCTATAGATTAATTGTGTGTATGTGGAGCAATTAGGACAGTCTACCTCACCCTGTCTTCTGTCTGAAGTTTGTCGCCTGTGGTAACGGTCATAGAAATCAAACCTGAATTATATCATTTTTGGATGAGACCTCTCTCTATATAAATGCACTGTTTGGGGGAAAATCTAGTAGTCATTCTAATTCAAAACATGTTAGATGTCATTTTCTTCTTTGCCAGGAAGAGCAAGTACCAGAAAGCAATTTGCTGCTGGGGAGGGGCTGGGAGGCCCCTCGGGCCACACAGCAAACAGCAGCATCCATCTGGAGAGCACTTGCTGGGGGCTCTCATGGGGTGCCCTCAGTTTTGACTAACTCTGTATTCTTGCAAGAGTGTAAAACTGTTTGATAGGAAGTTAAGCAATGACTTCCAGAAACTGCACTCCTTGAAGCAGTTGCCCCAGGACTTCGTGAGAGCTTTGCTGGGTGAGGAGGCCCCAGTCACCCTCCCGAAGCTGCAAGGTGCCACTGGCACAGACTGCGTCTGCAAAGATTTTATCTTGCTTAGATGTGAACCTGAACCAAAACATAAGAAGAAATACTGTGCTCTAGTGTGAGATTTTAGTAACTTTTCTTCATGACAAGCGATTTTTCCTAACCAAGTCAGTGCCTGTGTTGGAGTATTGTGGCTTTCATTTTAATTTTGAAGGTTTCTGTCTATGCTGTGCCACCATGTACTGGATAAAAAATCTGGAATGATAAGGAAAAAAAAGCGCCAATTAAAAAGAAAATATATTATTGACACTAATTTCTGTTCCTCTAATATGATTAGGAATGAAAACAATCTGATTTCAAGAGATTGCAATGTGTTCATTTTTTTATGCTCTACCATCTTGTGTCTTTCATATATGGTGCTCTGCTTTCATCTGCTGTCAGAATTTGGTGGTTGGGCTTTGGTTTTCTTTTCTATTTATCTCATCCTGCCTTATCAATTCTAATTTACTCCTTTCTCTGCATCCATTGCTCCTATCCCGTGACTTACTGTCATTTCTTGCCCTGATTTGTTAGTGGGAGCATGAGAAAATAGTTTCTTCTGAAGCTGCTAAATATGTCTCTCATTTATTCAGCTGGTGGGAGAGAAAGAAGAAGGAATGAGGTTCAGCAAAGTAGCCTTTGTAACCACAAGATTGTTTGCACTTTACTGCCGGAACATGCTGAGACTTGAAACCTTTGTATGATTTTTATAAGTAGAGAGGCTGTAATTGAACTTTCTTGCTAGACATTAAGGAAAAATAAAATATTAAAATATTTATTTTCTTTTTTTTATGCACGCAGCTTTTGAAATCATGTGAGTGTGCAATTACATAAATCTCTGTGCAAATAATGAGACCCCTGTGAACAATTTTAAAGAGAGCAAAAGCAGCCTTTTGCTTATTCATTTCAGGGAAAAGCAATCTGGTTGGAACTTTTACTGGAGAGTTTCACTCACCTACTGTCAAAACTGCTTTCTTGATGTCCACTTTAATGGGTGTATAAAGCTGAAACTCTAAAAAGATTTAAATAGCACAAGATTTAGGCAAGAAATGAGACACCCCACTTCTGTGTCTTGAGTTTGTCTCTGCTTTTAATGACTAAAAAGTATAGGCAACCATTTGGAAAAATAGGTATCCTCAAGTGCTTTTTCAAATAAAGCTATCTTCTTTAAATCAGAAGAAAGGAAATGATGTACTTTGGCACTGATGTTCAAGCATTTTCTTTTGTAAATAAAAGTGAGAATTTCATAAACACAGCAACACCAACATAATCCGTGCACAGAACTTTGGGTGAAACAAACTACCAGCCCATAAATAACTGAGAGACAAAACTGCATGATAGGAGTTGTTGCATCTTAGTGATCCAAGGAATGGTGAAAAGGAATGAAAGGAGGTGAAAATAAATGAAAATGACAATATGAAGAAATGTATAGGTTTGTATATTTAGATATAAACTGTGTTTATATAATCATAGGTAGAAAACAGCATATGGCAACAGGAAATGTGCCACCAAATAAGTGGAAAGAAACAGCAACCAGAAGCTCTGATTTCTGGATAGTTTAGTAGAGGTACAATGAGGAGGATCTGCAGGTTACCAAAGGAAGAGGAACTTGAGTCTGTACACATAAGGACCCTTGTTTTCTATTGAAATAATATTTGACACAAGAAAAGGCAGTTAAAACCATTAATCTGGTTCAATTTTACTACAGTTTATAGCCCATGAGAACAAAATAAGTCTATTGATGTACATGACAGCAGCAGTACATGAGTTCGTGCTTAAAAATATTATTCTCAGTGTTGGGACATCTGGGCAGCCAGATCTAATCATATTTCTTTTCTCTGCCAGAACTAGAACATCTGACATTGGAGTTATTTGTTCAGACATTTCTAAATAGATAGTACCAGATAACTAACTATAATCAAAACCCTTCCTTTTTTGACACTATTTGGATGTATCTCCAGTTCTAAAAATCCTGTCATTGTTAAAGGAAAACAAAAGGAAAAAAGGAAAGAAAAAGGCATGTTAAGTGTGAACAAGAGCCCCACAGCCAGATTTCCTGCTCCACTTTTGATCCCCTTTGTGTTGCCTGTGAGGTGCAAAGAAGCTGGTGTCTGTTTGCAGCTGTTTCATGGAGGATTCTCCAGAGGCAGGGAGGTCTCCGACAGGATAAGGGGATGGAGCTGGGTCCTGTTCCAAGCCTGCTCCACAACCACTGTCGAACAGCACCGGCCATGGAGTGAGCAAGGCAGGTTTCTGCTGACCAAAACCCCCTCTTGCCTTCCCCTCTCCCTGCCTGTAGGGTGTGCAGGGCCTGAAAGGTGGAGAATCAGCAACATGTGACTGCACCCCTTGCCCTGGTCCTGTGTGGGCTGTGCTGTCCCATACACCCTGAAGGGCTTCTTTGGCTGACTATTTGCTCTACCAGTTACTCTCAGTCACCTTCTGGATTTAGACCATTTTCTTCAGCCTGTTTGTCTTCTCACAATTCATATTTTCCTGAGAGAATTTAATGGAGTGTGGGAGTTGTCATAATAATCGCTCAGGTTCCACATTTATTTTCCTTAGTTTGCAGGAATGTTAAGGCCAGCAGAGAGAAAACAGAATTTGATCTATTTAAATAATGCTTAGTATAGACGTGTTTTGATGCACATGGAAAGCAAAGAGTAAAAAGAAGTGAAAACCAAGCAAAATGAAGCCTCCTGGAAAACAAGGCTGCTCCACAGCCCTGCCACATGCTGCTCATTAATAGCTTTCACTGACACTTTATGACCAGTTGTCCAACTTTAGCTTTCACTTTAGAAGGCCCATAAATAAGAGTTAATTTTGTAGTATTCACCCTACTTTTAGAAGTTCATGGCTTTACCAGAGTGGCATACAGATTTAGTGTGATTTTCTTCTTTGTTAACAGTATTGGAAATAGTTTTTGATTTATAGCATTCCAGGGCTGATTATTCAGAGAAATGTGAGTTAACTCTTTAAAAGCATTTTACAATGTCATCCAAGGTGGATTGACAAATTTTGGACTTAATTTTTCAAAGTCTGAATAGTGCAAAGCTTTTTCAAATTTCTTAGCAAGATACGCTGATTTTTCAACCTGTTCTAGTATTTATTCACATGCAAAATATCCATCTGTTTTGAAGAAACTGTAAAAGGAAAATGAAATGTTTTTCTTTTTTGAAAAGCTCCATTACCCTAACAGTTTTTATTGCTGGTGAGAATCTTTCACTCAGCTTCCTACACTTTGGGTTGGACTCATGCCAGAGCCCAATTCTATATGTAATACATATTGTGAGTATGCAGAATAGCCTGCTAATTAATCAAGAATCAGGAAGATGTTGCAGTTGCACTTCCTTCATGGAAAAGGAGTTGGCAGCAGAGATGCCTCCTGACGCTGGTTCAAAGGAGGCTTCTAGAGGATGGAACCAGGGAGGGAAAGAGGCACCTTCATAGCTTTCACGTTGAACAGAAGGTCTCGTGATGTATGGAGCTGTGTGTGGTGGTGATGTTCCCTGTGGCTTGTTTTCTGGTTACAGATTAATTTGCTTTATGCTCATCTGTCTGGCATGTGACAGTTAATTCATTTTCTCTTCAAACAGAGGCTAAAATTCTGCCATATGACCTAGGGTGGAATCCTGAACCAACTGAAGTGAAGAAGAGACTTGCCAGTAACTTCAGTGAGATCAAGATTTAATCTTCATTCTTTATGTTGGGACCAATCTTCATCTGAAAGGCTCACAAATACAACCCTCTCAATTTGACTGTGATGCAGAGTGAAAGTCAATTTGGAATTGAATGTGCCAAGATTTGTAGTCTGCACTCACTTAATAGTGCTATACAAAAATTATAGTCAGTTCACAGACATTTCCCAAAAGTCTGTGTTCTGTGCTTTAGTATGTAAATGTATTGTTCCATGATATTTCTTTTTTGTGGGGGAAAAGGTAAAATTCATTTAAAAAGTGTTACGTTGGGGTACAAAACCAGTGGAGGGTAGGGACATATAAAAACTGTACTGTCAGTTGTTACTTTAGAAGATGTTTTAATTTGGTCCAAGGATTTTAGACTATTTTAATCAGATTGCAGCTGTGCTCTTTCATATGAATAGCCTTTTTAGGTTAATTATTATAAAATCTCTCTGGTATATTATAACTGAGGAGATAGCACATTTTGTAAATGAAGGTGGGTAGGATAATATAAATTTTTTGGCATTAAGTAACCATGCCTATCTTAATTACAATTAAAAATCTTGCAGCTGAAGGCAGGTTGACTTAACTAACAAGCAATTAAAACAGGTGAAACTGTCTTCAGGAGCTGACACTTGGCCACTTGACAAGTGTAATGAGAGCTTTCCATCCTTGCAACCTTTTTTTCAGAAACCTTGAAACAGAATGGATGTAGGAACCAGAGAAATGGTACGTGGCTTTTCCTTTATATAGTATGATATTGGTAGATTTTTTTTTTTAGAGGGGTGAAAGGGAATAACATTGTACTGCAGGGATCAATATTGTGTTTTCAATTTAATTTACATATCCATTAATGACTAGGAAGAATAACCATCTACCCTTTTAATGAAGATTTCAAGTAAGCCTACAAAAAAGTCTTCTCTTAATAACGAAACCATCATAAAAACCCACAAGTGACCTGAAACAGGTATGGAGTACTCGGGAGAAGGGGAATCCTAAGGAGCACTTTTTCTGAAATAAATGGGGAGTTTTGAGGGAATACATGAGGTCTAAGTTTGCAGGTGATGTGGCAGTGAAGATCTGGAGACTGTAGGACAGTGAAGCGTCTTTTGTTGTGGTCCTGTGTGAGCTGCTGGAGCTGGAGTGGGTCTGCATTCTTGGAGATGTACTTGGCTGAGTGGAATGGCTCAGGGAGTTGGAGCAGCTGGCTTTAAAGTTGTTAGCAAAGTTCAAGTAAAGTGTAAAGCTCAGTGCTTGCAGCATTTGGTTAATAGTAGGCCATTCCAGCATTTCACAAATAAAGTATGTCTTGTTTAGGATTTCTAACACAAAGCGACACAGCATGAACCAGAGCAGGGAATACATTCCAGATGACTAAAAAAATGAAAAATAGCATGGTAAGCAAAGATGAGGCTATGACTAATCAAATTGGCTAGTGGAGACTATTATACTGCATTAAGTATTGAAATACTATGTACCAAAAGAAAGCTGGCAGGGCTGAATTAGTCAGGATGAGTCATTTATTAAAACTCTCAGGAAGAGGAGGTAAGGCAAAGGGACATAGGGTGAATGGAGCATAAAAATCTTTATGAAAATGCAATTAATCTTAACACTGAAAAAGGACAGCACAGCCTTCTGTTTTCAATTTCTGCTTTGCTACTGTGGATCGAGATATTTTATCCTGTTATTTTTTTTTTCTAAATCAGTAGGAAGAAAATGAATGAGGTCTCTCAAAACTATAAAAGTGGATCTAAAAATCTTGATGTATGAATAAGTGATATATGTCTGTTTCCTGATTTTGGACTTTACAAAGATACTTCTCCACGTGGGTTCTAATCTTGCTGTCATAACCTGGTGGTTAATAAACTGAAGGCGGGAAGCTGACCCATGGTGAACAAACTATCAACTAATTAAGTTCTTCCTCTTCATGGTGATAATAATGAGCTCACAGTGAAAGACTAATAAGTGATAAAGAAATTTGCAGGAATGTAAACAGGAGAATGAAACATAAGGATGATGCCTTATAAGTGTTCCTGGCAGCCTGTGCAGATGGTGGCACTGGTGCTTCCCTTTCCCCTGGAATCTACCAGCATAGTCCAAAGCAGCCCCTTCTAAAACCTGTACAGTGATGAGACTGGGCTACTAGCACTAACTGATGTGGTCTACAGGTGGGCCATTAATGTGTTTTGATATTTGGTAGCCCAGCCACAGCTTCTGTTAGTTAAAAGAATTTAATCTTGGCAAACTTGTGGGGATTTGGGCTATTTTGTCTCCAAGACAGAGTATTGGCTATTTCTGCAAGAGCTGCTGTACATAATATTTCATAATATTCTGACTAGTATCCTTGTAGAGAAGGAATTGAGAAATTGATACCTGGTTGAGATCTTTTCCTTGTGTAATAGTACAGCATCCCACCTTTTAAAAGCAGGCAAGACAAAGTATTTTCAAGGAGGGAAACATGCATTAGACAGTGATGGATCATTCTCTGGAGTTTTTTTCCCAATCCTTTTCAGGGCTTATTTATTTATTTTTTATTGCAGATGATGAAAAGACATGAGCAGTCCATACTTTTTATCTTCAGGTAAATGGATTGGAGTTTTGAAGGAAACTGGCTTAAGCCCTAGGACCCCACACAGTAGGAGGTTGTTCTTTGTTTCCCAGCTCGTTATTAGTGTTTAGGGAAGCAAAAAATGAAAAGATTGATCTCCAGCCCTAGAGAGGAAGAGAGAATACACTACTTCATCCAATCGATTCTGTGCAACTCAATTAACAAGATAACAATATATTTAATCTGTCAGAAATGTTTATCTTCTTACTAATTAGCAAAGCAACACCACATTTTGGAAGGAATTGTAGCTCATAAAAGGTGCTTGCATCCACAGATGCCCCGTGCAGTTTGCATCACTTAGTCTTCTTGGGAGATGGGTTAAGTGTAGGACAAGGGAACGCGATAACGTTGCTTCCCCCCTCTCCTGCAGTCATTACTTCCCTTGCTCAGTCTTTTGTTTCCAGTTGCTGGAAATTTGAAACAGTGGAGAGAACTGCTGCAGTAGGCCTTGCCCTTGCCCTCTTTGTTTCTGCTAGTCTTAATTAACCTCTCCCTAGGTTCACCAAATTTGTGATTAGAAATTTTTTTAAGTTGGGTTTATGCTCACTAAGCAGGTTTTCTCATAGCTCTACTTGAAACACCATTATTACAATTTTGAATGCTGCACTGTTTGTTCTAGAAACCCATCTTAGTAATTTATCCCATATCTCTATTTTCCCCTCATGGAAAATACAATTATTTTAATTCTTCTAATTGTTTTTCATTTCCTACACTCCAAATTTGTCTCTTTCCCCCAGGCATCTCTTCATCTTAGCTCATTGACTGGAAAGGCCTTTTTGGCTCTTTAGTTCCTTATCTCTATTCCAAATGGACTAATATTGTACAGTGTTCAATAAAAAATATAATTTAATTTGTTATTTCTTTCATCATGCAGTTGCAAAATTGGCAGGCTTTTAAGATGATTCTTTAGATTTGGGGGTGCTAAGTGCATCTCAAATTGAGATGTCAGTTTTAATGGAAAGTTATGTGTAACTTTGGATAAGAATGAGCATTTGAATAGCAATGCAGGTATAAACCTGCCCTGTTGTTCAGCCCCACACCCAGCAGAAAATGCAGAGCATCTCCTTGCTTTGTGTGGGAATAACTATCCTGTTGTTTCACAGCTCCCAAGGAGAGCAATCAGAGCATTATATTCTCTCTTTCTTTATTCTTTTAGTTATTTTGCTTAATCTCATGTAATAGCCAATTAACTTGATTTGCCTTCAGAGCTGGGGAAAAGTATAAATAAACCTGGCAGAAGAGTGAAGTGGGAAGCACAGAGGCTGGAGTCACAGAGATGTCCTGTGTGAGCAACAGGAAATCAGTTGCCATATGGCCAGTTATAAATAGGGCCATCACACAGCCTCGTCACTTTTGACAGGTCCAGGTTCTCTGCTCAAGGTTTCTGTGTGCAGACTTTCTTACTTTTGCTCACCTCAGATAGTTCTTTTAGGCAGAGCAGCAAAAGCTTTGTTTGACGTTCTGGAATCAGCTGCTTTCCTTCTGCTGCTGAGAGTAAGAGTGAGCTGCTGGCAGCAAGGAGAAATGTTAGCGTGCTGGTGGGACAGGGCAGGAGAGGACCATCACCTGAAAAAGGGATGGAGTTCTTTGTCCAGAAAGGCCATGTTTCTTAAGAGATCTTAGTAATCTTTTTACTTCTAGAGATCCTTTCCTGTTGGAAATTTTTGTTCATGGTTGCCAAAACAAGGTTATAGCAGCTTACCTGGGCTTTTGTGTCTTCAGGTGTGTTTCTGTCTGAAAAAATATAACAGTTGCATTTGGGCAAGTGATTTGGAGGGAGATAGTGTGAGTCACATCATCACACAGGCTTGGGGACCCAGAGACAGGGCTAGAGCCAATGTGCAAGGTGATGCTCCCAGCCAGGGAACCCTGCTCCTGGCAGCTACATCTTCTGTGTGCTTTCCCTGGTATCATCTTTGGTTCTCTTTTCAAGGTATAGTAGTCCTGCTTAAGATGGAGAGGTGAGATGTGAGTGAAAGCAAATGGAAAGAGAATTATAATGATGTGGTAAACCCAGAGGTCAGAAATGATGATCTTGTTTTTGTCTTTAGAAACCCTCAGCACTGCAAGAGGGTTTTCAGGATTGCAGCACAGATTGAGTTAAACACATTGCTGTGGTCCTTTGTGTGTGTGCTGTTGGATTTGGCATCTGTGAGCACAGCTAAGTGACCAGCTTAATGGGCAGGACATGCAGGTGTGGTTCTAGGTCATAGAAAAATGTCAGGGTTTATTAAGCTTTATAGGGTTTTTGTGCATTCTCTTTATTTTCCACATAGCCCTGCTCTTGTTATTTTTCCTTTGGCTCACACATGACTTTGGTTGTTGATTAACTGAATATGTGTATGTCAGAGAGGTTTCCAAGTGCCCTCACACAAATGGTCACAGAGTCCTACTTTCTATCTGCTGGCAGATGAGACAAGCTCTGGCTTTCCTTTTGTTGAATATCTTGAAATAAAATCCCTGCTCGGAGACTTGAAATGGAATTACACCCACTGTATCATCCAAATTTGTCATATATAAATATAGATGTTGAGATGATTAAACACATTAGCAATTTTCAGTGGTTCTTTAATTCCATCATTCATTATTTTTATTTGATGAACCACTTTCTTATGAAACTTATTAAAATGTTGGTATAAATCTATTCCAAATTCCCTTGATGACTATGTTTATACCAAATGATATACATAATGATCTGCTTTTGAGACTGCATTAGAAATGTGCACTGGCTTTTCAGTTTGCAAGAGGCTGTGTATCGCTCCCATAAGGAATAATGACTAAGATTTTCTTTTTACATTAGGAAGTTGCAGGCACTCAGGCATGGACTCTACCTCACTCTCAGTCTCATCCAGTGCTTAAAGACTCCCAGGGTGTCATTACGGGTTGGGTCAGATGCTGCAGCAGCACCTGCAGGCAACCCTTCCTTAGGCAGATCCGGGAGCACGGGTACGAGAGGAGACACACTGGGCAGGATCTGCTCACCGAGTTCTTGTCTAATTTTGTCACCATTTAAGCACCCGTGTGACCAGGTACTTGCAGCAGCTCCTTCCAAGGCCTTGCCCCCTCCATTGACCATAAAGAGAGCCTACATAACTATTTGAGATTAAACACCTAAGTAATTAGACAAAGTAATATTAATTTAATCCCTCCCTGAGGGATTTTACAACTCTGTTGACCATCACCATTTAGTCTAGTTAGAGCTAGGGACTCCACCCTGGTTTGGGGCTTATATATTGACCTTTAAAAACAAATGTATTTAGCTTCTTTTGTACCTTTACAGTCTCATGAAAGGCACTTGGCTTTCAGATATTTGCTAAGCAAAAACGTGAAGTGTGCAATTGAATATCAGATTGAATTTAAATATTAAATAAAAATAATAATTGATATCAGGGTAAGTTTGTCAGGTTATTACACAAACCTTCATCTTTCTTAAAACAAACACAGAAGCCTAAAAGCTTCCTCTGAAGTGGAAGATCATGGAAAGTATACAATTTTTTCTTCATAGCCTTCAGAGATTTGTTGAGCTAGAGATTTTATCTTTGTCTTTAATGATATTTGATTACTTTTTCTTGCTTTAATTTGGTTTAAATTCCTTCTTAGAGACATAAAAACTTCTTGTACCTTCGGAACAGTGCAGAATGAAACAGCATAATTTAAACTATTCCCCAAATAAAGTACTTCTATCTATATCTTTGGCAACCCCACTTTGAGCAAGTCTATCACAAAGCTGGTTCTATATAATTAGCAGGATAGAAATTTCAGTCTAAATTGATCCATTATATGGCAAAGGTACAATGCTGGTAGTATGTCTTTCTGATTTGTGATATTAATCTCTTTGTTTTACTGTAAATGAGGCATCCTACACAAAAGTTCAAAAATTTACTGTGTGGCAATATGGATTGTTTCAAGTGCTTTTGGTTTTCACAACAGTAGTAATTTTTATTTTGACTCTTAACAAATTATGTAGAAATGTCTTTGTTAGAAGAATAATTCAGTAATCCTGCAAACAAGATACTTATCTTGCAGACTATCAGGTTTTCAAAGTGGAAGAGTGATGTCATTTCTTCTGTTACTATGTCAGCTATTGTGCCATCACTTTAGTCATGCTGACAGCTCATATAACCTGGCTGACCACATATTTTAAAGAAAAAGGATCTCTTCTTGTACATATTTTTACTACTAATTTATTGTAACTGCTGCTGTAAAGTTACAGGTAGGAATCCAGAAAAGAGTTAATTTTCCTGGTAATGATGTGGTTTTTAACTACCTATGCTAATACTTTCTCCGGCTCTCTTCTCTCCCTTTCCTTATGGCCATATTATAGGAAAAATCCCCCTTTGTTGCAATGTCTGAGTTCTGTATAGAATTGTGTGGAGCTTTGTTTGGTTTTATTTCTTTTTTTCCTTTCTTGTAAGGAAGTGTACATGGGGAGGTAAATCTTTTGTAACATAAACCCAAGGAAGTTAGCTAAAACAGTGCTAGCACCTTTATATCAGTATAACTGAAAAAACCCATGAAGGTTCTGTTTTAATAATAGCTTTCTAAATTCCATGCAATTAAAATGGAGCAAAAGCTTGTGTTTTCTTGAGGCCAGGAGCAGTGTATATGAATTAGGAAGGAGAAATGCCAATCAGACTTTTATTAAAACCTATATTTTTTTATCTTCTATTTTGTTTTATGTTGTCCTTCTAAACATGCCTACACAGGCATTTAAAAAACACCCCCGAGCTTTGGGTTATAATAGATTGAATGAGGATTACTCAGTGGGTCTTATATAAAAATGAATGTTCTTAAAATATCCACCTTGGAGAGAAAAAAAGGAAAAAGCTCTCTCTCTTGGGAATATCCTCTCTAATTATTCATAATTAATAAATAAACAAAGAACTGTGTAGTTCTACATCAAGTAGTTATTAAAAGACTCTTAGAACTAAAAAGACTTCCTGGTCAGAAAGCAGATATCCAGCTGTGCTAAAAGAATGTAGGACTGAATCCAGAGGAATTTGTACACAGCTTTTTTTGGTGTTTGAGTTCAAGACAGATCATTTAGTACTGGAACATCACCTTTTAAGTGGTTTGAAGCACACATAGTTTCACCTAAGCAATCCAACTTGATCCTGAACTTTTAAGGTGAAGCTCCTGATTTTAAGGCATCAAGTGGAAGGAAGATGTCTTGGTGTAGGCTTTGATTATTAACAGTCCTTTTGGTTTGGGGCAGAAGAGATCAGGCAGGGACTGCGGGTACCACGGTAAGTTGGAGGAATTCACAGGGTATTTTTTCAGTTAGATTTTCAGAGAGGACGAAGGCGGCCAGGGATCACAGGCCAAGGCGTGCAGAGACCGCTGTGTCGCTTGGCACTGTGGGACAAATGCAGCCTCCGTGGGAGGCAGGAGAGCAAACCTATTTTTCCTTCTGTTGGTGGGTTGTAATGCCAAGAAAAAGCTTTCTTCTCTACTTACTCTGGCTGGAAATGTGTCACAGCAATATGTGGAAAATGGTCTTATGCTCTCCCTGTGAGAGGTTGCCTGTTCCTGGGGCATCCCTGTTGCAGTATAGCTCACAGGTTCCCCCTCTCCCCAGAGCTCTGACTGGCTCGGGCTGCCCTGTCCTCTTCCAACAGACCCTCCAGGGAACCCAGATTTTCTGTGTGTTCTCATGATTTCCTGTAAATGTGCCCTGTTTTGTTTGCAGAACCCCTTATCAGCTGTAATCACCTCAGTGTTGCCAAACAACTGCAATAAGGGATTTTTCAGATTTTTTCTCCTGTCCCTGCAGAATAATAACTGTTAGCTTATTTGCTTCTGTACTGGACCTTCCAACCCCTACACAGCACGGTGGAGAACTAAGGTTTTCTTTATTGATTCAGACACTACTGTTTTCTTTTTTGGATTGTTATATTGAACATTCCCTCGATATTCTTTGCTTTGTTATTACATATTTCCACAATAAATAACCTCTTGGGATTTCTGTAAAAATCATCCATGTAGCAGGCAAAAAAAAAGGCCCTTGTAAACAATAAAACACACAGGAACCATTTAGTGAAGCAGCACACCTTCTGGCCTGAAGATCTTGCTTTCTTTACAACATCTTTTCCTTTTTTCACCTGGGTTGTGCTCAAACCAGATCACTGAATTCTGAAGCATGATTTTTGGTCCAGGTGCCAAGAAAAGTTTGTCCCAACATTTCAATGCTTCAAAGAACATTAAGAATGCCAAACAAAGCATATTAAAAAAATAATCATGCAGCATATCAAGTACTTAAACACTCTGAATGGAAAGTATTGGTTGTTTGCTGTGGAGAATCCTGGCAGATTATGGAGTCAGGCCCCTTTTGTGTTATTTCTTTCCCTCCCCGAGTACCCATGTAATCGGTGGATACTGAGGTACTCATGAAAGCCACCAGCAATTAAATAGAGCCTTCTTGTAGGAAAAGAGATAGGTATCCATTGAATGCAAGAACAAACTGAATTTTTGTGTCAGTTAAGACAGGTTTAGAACGTGCTGGACAAGAATCTGTAGTAAACTCAGAAAATTCTTTTTTTTTCCTGGGGAAGTACTGCATAATGTGTAGTATTTCAGTCTGATACCGTTAAACGGTCATGACATGAAAAATACACATGAAAAGAGAATAATGGAGGAAGCCAGGGATGACAATTCAAGCACTGGAGTTTTTTCTTTTCTTTTAGAAGAGATCTTTGCCATCTCTCAAAAGAGATCTCTCATTTGTTTGAGAACAATGTAATTACACATCCTAGACACACCTATTGAGAGGAATTTATTAGTACTTATGGAAAGAAAAACAAGAAGAAGAAGGTGTTGACCTCTCTTATAAAAATTGACTCACTAGTGTTTGCACCACCTGTTATTACACTGTTTAATCAGTGTTTTTAGATTGGAGGAATTAGATTAGTACCAGATGTTTCCAAACTTTGCAGTCATTCTAGTCTTTAAATCAGGACTTCTTTAGAAATCATTTAACAACATAGCTCGGTACCTTCAACTCTGCTAAGTTCTGAGGAGAACATTTACAAGTTACTGTCTCCTCATACAATCAAGGAAGACATTGTCAAAGAGATCAGAAGGATCTTCTTTTGAGCTTGGCTATTTATATAGCACAGTTCTCCTCAGGGAAAGCAGTGACATGGTAGGATGATGAGTCTGAAAACTCAACAGAGGAAATGCATGTAAGCACAAAAGGTCAACTTAATAGTTTCAAAGAGAAAAACCTTGTCACAGATGGTGAAGAAAGACTGACAAGATTTAAGAGTGTGGTTTAACCAGGCTGCATATGTGTTAACTTAACATCTCTGAGAATCTAACTTGTTCATTTAAGACAGGCATGCTTCCACAATCTGTCCTGCACGGGGGAGGTCCTTCTTCTCAGCCCTTAAATGGTCCCAGAATTACTGCTGAGAGCCCAAGTGCCTTTTTCTTGGACATAACTTCCTTCCCTCTGGGGAGAGGCAGTGAGGATCTGGCTCAGACAGACAGCCTTTCCTCACCATCCTGAACTGGTTTGACAGTGATTGTGGATCAAGTGCACTCCAACAGCACAGACTGACTCAGTGGTACCTGCCACTACATGTGGTGGATGGTATTTGGAGATCCTTCTGAAAGGAATGAAAGAGGAAAGAGGTTCCACATGGACACTTCTGACAGTATAGTAAAAATTTTCTCCCTCTCTCCTAAAAGCAGCTAAAATGCAAGTGCATGTTGCATGTCAGTCAGTTCAGGATCCCTTGTAATCCACAGCCCTTCCAGCGGGGTCTGGCTGAAAGGGGAAAGGGCAGAAGGAGGCAATGGCAAACCCTTGTGACTCGGCAGCCCTTGTGCTGCTGGCCCAGAGTTAACATTCCTCATCCCAGAGCTGCTTTGAGGTGCGAGGCCCTGGAGCAGGCCCTGAAGTCTCATCTATGACAATAGTATATGGTCTGGTCTTTGATCCTAAGGTACTCAAAAGACGGTTATTAATAACAAATAATTAGTAACAGCTCCTGCAAGACGCAGGTGACTGCAGGCTCCACGTGGTGAAGCACAAAGGACAGGAGCAGTCACCCTCTCTTTCAGGAGGAGGCAATGACTATTGTTTTCCAATGCCTCTCAGAGAGCCTGGCAAGCCTCACCTGTGGTGTGGTGTAGATTATGTTTAACAAGCTTTGCAGAATATAATTTTTTCTTTAAAGACTGAGAGGCACTTGGGAGGTTATTTTCTTTCAAATTAAGGCACCTTCACATTGCAAGGGAAGCAAAAGAAAAACTTGTGCCTAAAACTCTTATGTTCCGGATCTTGCTGCTTGTTCTTTATTTGGGCCACAGTATGCCAAAAGAAGAAATACATGGTCATGGAAAAAGTTCTATTTTAACCATGACAAGCACTATTTTATGGCTTGCTCACATGAAGTATTTTCCCTCTCCTGCTGTTTTTAGAGTGGACTTAAATTTCCATTTCTACACGTAGAACAACAAAATAATGTGATACTGCAACAATATGAAAAGGTGTCAGGACTAAAACAGGAAGTAGTATATCTTCACTGTTTTCACTTTTAGGGAAACTAGAGACAGACATGTAAAAGATTTGAATAAATATGCAAAATACAAGAATGATTATTTTCTCCTGCAAATTAAAAAAAAAGAAACTAGTTTGTTCATTACCATGCAAGACTAAATAGGAGTATGTAGGAGTGTATTCTGCAGGGAGCACAAGGATTTATACTATATTCCACTTATATCTTTATGTTTTACAATACTTTTGAAAATAACCTTTTTTTTTTTGCAGTTGTTGAAAAACAGAGCAGTAAGGAGCGTGTTTGAAAGACAAATGGAATATGATTATATATATATTTCTTATGTATCCCCACAGGTTTTTTCAAATACTGTTGTTTTACCTTTTCCTTGGTAAAGGTTGAGATTAGAGGTAATGTCACAGAAGGGTGCCATGCAACTTAGAAAAATATATTCCACCATGGCAATTCGAGTTTAGAACCTAGGTCAAAGCTGCCTGAAGTTACCAGGAAAATTTCATGCTGTCAGTGAACATGGATTCATGATATTCTCAAGGAAGATTTCTGCTTGCACAAAGCAGCTATGGATTCTTTTGACTGTAACTGGACAGACTATTCACAACAAAGAATTAATTTGCCCTTGGATTCAGCATGCGGTATTGCCTAGGCCATTTGATGACTTGTATTTTTTCTGAATGCAGACTTTGATATTTTTCTTGTGGTTTAGCTCCTCTTATGGCTAAACATGTATGTGAATGAAATTTTATTTTACTTCGAGAAAACTCTCTGCCTGAACATATTTGTCTTTGATATATCTTTAATCAAAGCTTTCTTCAGGCAAACGGTTCTGATGTGTTAATGGAGATAACTGAAGAAACTCAACTGAAACATATTTGGAAATTGTTCAGCCCTCCAAGCCTCTTGGTTCAGTATGTTGGGGGCACTGGTGTGTAGAAGTCAGTAGCAGAATTTTCCAGACACGAATCTTTGTCTTTAATATATTTATATGATCTACCTTTAAAAATTCAATTACATTGGTGTTGTTAAAGACAGACGGAGAGGTTTCCCACTAAAAACTTAGCTACAACTGATAGACACTGACAAACTTTTAAGACGGTATGTTTTGAGAGACCTCAGTGTCCTAAATTATATATTTCCACTTAGGGAATTGTTCAAGAAGCAGTAATAGTGTAAGCCCATAGGTGTTGCAGTAAGTACATCCATCGTGTCAGAACAGCTGTATTTAATAAAGCTTTATTCCCAACTTCAGAGAGCTTTTAAGATGTTTTCCACTTGGGTAACTGTTTTGTTTTGTGAGTTTTAAAGGTTCAGTTATTAGTTTAGGGAATTTAAAACTAATGTTAATCCTCAAACTGTAAAATGTATCAAATATTTAGACTGGCATGAGCTGAGTTACATGGAGACATGTAGTAATATTTCTTACACAACACAGAACAACTGTTATGGCACCACTGTTAAATGGAAGGTCACAATATTTTACACAAAATAACAAGATTTTAGGAATATGTTTAATTTAACTTCAGATCTTAGGATTGCACAATGTTTTTTATTGTATATTGCCTAATTTTAGCAGGATATGATTTCATGCCATGTAACTATGTCCTTTACAATATAAGAGAAAAATACAGAGTTTTAATAAATTATTTGATGAAATTTAATTTTTTTTAAAAACTGAAGTTATTGGAAATGTGGAAATATCTGTTCAGTGACTGGGTAGGAAGATGGCCACCATTCAGCTCCATTGTATCATGTATAGAAAGATAAACCTCATTCTACTCTTCCCTTTCACTCTACCAGAGAAGTGGTAATAAATGCAAATGGAGGAGTCTTAATAAAAGTGACAGAAATATTTAGGCATTGACCTTTTTCCTAACAAATTACTTATCAGAAGCATTGAGGATTTGGGTTTTTTTTAAATAACATGGGAAAAAATAAATAATCTGAGACATTGGAGAAGAAAATACTGAGATTACAATATAATGATAGCTGCAGATGAGACTCTTTGGCCTTTACTGACTATAACTATTTTGATATCTGTGGATTGGTTATCACAGAGCATGTTGTCTGTTGCTACAAGTTAGTAATTTTTGATCCGTGTTGCTGGTCTTCACACGCCTAAAGTCAGCTGCCCAAATTTCTGTTTCTGTGGTGTCAGGTTTAACCCCAGCCAACAACTCAACCCACACAGCCATTCACTCTCTCCCTGCCATGGTGAGATGGTGGGGAAAACCACAGTAATAGAAGTGAGATGAGGACAGTTCAGTAGGAAAAGCAAACGCCATGCATGCAAGCAAAGCCAAACAAGGGGTTCATTCCCCACTTCCCATGGGCAGGCAGGTGCTCAGCCATCCCCAGGACAGCAGGGATCCATCACATGTAACCGTGACTTGGGGAGACAAAGGTCATCACTACGAACCCTTACTTTCCTCTTCTCTGACTCATGTGCTGATCGTGATACCATGTGGAGTGGAATATCCCTTGGATCAGCTGAGATCAGCTGTCCTGGCTGTGTCCCCTCCCAGCTTCTTGTGCAGCCCCATTCCCCTCACTGGAGGGCGAGGGGCAGAAAAGGCCGTGGCTCTGTGTAGTCACTGCTCAGTGATAACTGAAACATCCCGGAATTATCAATGCTGTTTCCAGCACAAATCCAAAACAGCCCCGTGCCAGCTACTGTGAAGAAAATTAACTCTACCCCAGCCAAGCACAGCATATATAACAAATTAATTTTTTTGGCTGGCACCTCTGGAGGTTTGGGGTCAGTCCTTGACAAATACAACCTGCAGGAACCGTGGGCCACCTGAACAGGAAAGGTGCACTCTGCCATTCCCACTCAGAGTTGCCCTTTGCCGGAGGGCAGGTGACAGTCCCAGGAATCCTGCTCTGTGCAGAGTCCCCAGTGGGCTGTTTGGTGAGACAAAAAGTTCACAAAAAAACGGTAGGAAACTTCTGCAAGTGAGGAAATTCCTCTGGTGGACAACACCTCTGTGTGTCCATGTTCTCTTGGTGTTAACGCTCCTCTTTCAACACATCCTGAGCCTTATGTAGCATCCTTGAGTTGGGCATTGTGAAGGGAAGATGCATAGCAGACATCTTTGGTTTTATACCATTCCCTACTTGGATTCCCTCTATCCTTTTGGGTGCAATTGATATTGGACAAAAGGTTACTCTGTTTTCTCATGATCTCTGGCATGAAGTAAACCAGACAAGGGCAGCTCTGTCACAACTCACTCACTGCTTCAAAATGGCTTTCTTAATTTCACTGCGGTCAGAAGTATTGACAGAGGCATTTATTGTGAGCTTTAATTGTCTCTCTCTACACAAAGGTGGCACATAAAATTTTCATCCATCAGGCTTTTTATAAAACAAACAACAAACAAAATATCTACATAATAATCTGTGGTTTAGAAGGATTTTTTTTTCTCCCCTTCTAGTTCACATTTGTCAGATAGGCTTATTTGTGGTCTATGATTTGTTTAGTTGTTTTATTTTTTATAAATGCTTTTAAAAATTATTAAAGAAATTACTAAACTGAGTATTTGGATGCTTTTTAGGGAATAAAATAATCAAAGGAATAAGACAGAAAGAGAATATGTTTATGGTATTTTTCTCTGATGTGCCAAACAATCTTCCATTATAGGAAAGGAAAGAGAGTAAAATGCTTTTTGCATTGTTTTGAGTAAAAGCAAATTTAAGGCTTTAAAATGTGCTTATCAGGAAATGAATTTGTCTTGCTTTAGGCAATAGATTCTTATTTTAGTACTGAAAGTAGATTTCATCTGAACTTAGTAAAGGTTAGATCTCTTAAAATCTTTCCTCTCATTTTCACATCAAAGTACAAATCCAGTTAGTTCTGTGAGACTTTGAGAGCACAATTAAAGTATATTTGTGAGTGGATTCTATAGTTCAATATCTTTATAGTCATTTCCTGAGGTTTCATGTCACTGTAGATACAACTGGAATCTCAAAAGAAATCATTTGTGGGTATCAGACATTATTTTGAGATTCCACAAAATTTTTGCACTGAATAGGTATGAAGGAAGTGCTTTAGAAATCATGGTTTGAGAAACTTAAGGCAGGCTTATCTCTCCAGAATTTCAGGCAAGACGTGGGGTAACAACAATGAAGTCCTTTCCCACTTGAATATCCGAGGCCAGAATGTCTAGCTACTAACATACTGTCTAGTCTGGTTTACGTCCCAAATAATCCAATATTCAGTGGAAGAACCTGAATTCAGTTGTTCTGCTACTGAGTCAGTCTCCTGCTCCCAAGAACAGAAATTGCTCTAACGTGGGAGAAAACACATACAAGAGCTGGATGAGTGACAGGGCTGGCTATGCAGACTGCAGGTCTGGACACTCTCCTGGAATACAGAAAATTCAATTCCCTTCTGCGTGACGTCCTGTTCTGCATCTCCAGTGAGCCCTGTTTGCCAGTCTGTGATTTATGCAAGGGTCATGTCTTATGTGTTATCTTGCTTTCTTCATCACCTTCCTTAACAGTTTTTTTTTTTCCTGAATCTAACAAAATCTTGTGAATGTTCTTATCCTGAGATATAGAATTTTTCAACAACAGAAGTATTTTGGGAAGCTCTGCTCTGTATGTCTTTTTTGCTGAATTGAATAATTTTCATTCCAATGAAAATTTTTTCATCTAGTTCACTAACAAAATAATTTTGGGGAGAAGTTACATCTAACCCTCTGCTCCTACTGTGTATCAAAAAGATAACTTTAAAGAATCACTCACAAGCAGATCCACCATAAAAGAATTTTTTATTTATTTGCTAGGTTACTGTGTAATTTTTTTGTATGAGAGAGAAAAGATTGTTCTGGATGCATTAAAATAATTCCATTCTCTTGCTGTTTGGTTTACAAGAATTTGAAAGCATTTCATACTCTGTCATTATATTTTAAAATTAAAAGTAATTTTCTTCCAAACAGTTTTGGTTGAAAGTGATTGCAAAATCTTTCTAACAATGGAACAATTTTGGATGAAAAGAAACCAATTTTCTCTCCCCATAATCAATCTACTATCTTTTATTGCCTTTAAAAGACTTCATTCTTGAAAACAGTAGTCTTAAAGTGGAATTTTTAAAAATTGATTTTGCTAATTAAGTTAGCTGACTTGGCTCTTTGGTCTCTTTTAAGAGGCATTTGAGGGAGATGAGTTCTTGTAGGGAGAAAATAAGACTATTTTTTTTCTTCATTGTCGTCTAAAAGATCCTACATTTTTCCAGAGACTGGAGGAACAATAGGATGTGAATTGTGGAATTAGTTTTTATGTGGTTTCAGGCACCTAAATTATGTGGATGAATACCACTCAAGAGGATATCTTACAGTGGTGCTACAACAGTCATGGCAGGGGCAATACTATGAAATGTAAAACTTTTCACAAATCACCTCAGAACTTTCTGTGTCCCTCAGATTTTCTGTACCTTCCTACAAACATGATGTGCTTAGAGGTAGTTGGAAAATACAAAAACATGTATAATCAGGAGAGATAACTTTGGCTGTTGACCTGTAGATATTCAGCACATGGGGTTTTGTTAATAATTACTTTGTGCTTAGTACATGAAAGTACCTCACTGAGTAAACAGGGAAAAGAGGTTTCTGTACTCACAGTCTGTGTGTTAATGAATGACAGGGATATTTGGGGCATATATGACACTAATAATTGAAAAAAGGTGTAAGTCAAATCATGTACATGGGTGTTAAAATAGTCCTTGATTACAGGAGTTTTTCTACTGCCATTGGTTAGATACCTGCCAGACTTCATTTAGCTACAGTTTCTGGAGGTCTAGTTGTGGATGAATATTCAGAGATAATGAATAGATAATTACAAATATTTTAAGGCTGCACTCTAGAGTCTTGGGGACAATGTTGAAGGAGTTAGTTTTTTGAGAAATAATTTAACTATGTTGAAGGCAAATATATTTGAAATAATTTTCATGCATGAAGATTCACAGGAGGAGGTCTTTGGGAAGGAGATGAAAGGGGCGTGAGAGCTGGCATGACTGACAAAGCAGAAAGCATGAGAAGAATGTAAAAGAAGACCAGGACAGTTGGGTAGAATGGCTGGTTCCTGCTGCCCTGAGTAGAGGAATTGTGTCTGGTCCAATGAAACCATCTGAGAAGTTGATACCATTGAATCTGTAACTGAGTGGGATGATTTTGGCTTCTGATTTTTGATGTCCGTTCTTTTCCAAGAAATACCTCATTTAATATTTCAGAGAGAGCTAGAATAGATACACAGATTACAGTATGTATTTTGGGAACAATTTTGTATTTGAGTTTTGAGAATATTAAAGTAGGGATTTTGTAAAAGAAGATGAGTATGAGGCGTTTCTGAAATAACCTTCACTTAATCATAAATGCTTAATATTTAAGACAGGACACTGTTCTTATTTTTGACACACATCCTGCAGTTTTATGGAATGTACATTTTAACATGAAAACTAACAACAAACATTTGCTGTGAAAGGTGAAAGTAAGATAGTGGGAGAGATGGATGAAGGAGAGAATAGAGAAGGGACTAATATGGTAAGCCAGAGGGAAAGCACTGCTGTCCTGAACATCAGAAGGCCAAGGCTCTAAATTTCACTCAGTCCTTGGGACTTTTGGGTATGCAGCAGCACACACATTTTACAAGAGAAGAGAATTTGTCTTTTACCTTGTGAATGATTGGCAGATTATTTAAAGGCAAAGCAGATGCTTTTACCTAATTGAATGCAAAACATTAGTTTGAAAGGTCTTTCCATTGCCCCTTCCAATTTTGGTGGAGCAGCAAAGGGTAGTGATGTTGAAAAGAACATGCATATTCCATTTGTACCCTCTCTTCATCTAATGGCAAAACATAATTATTTTAGTAGAGATAAACTTTTGTGCTCCCTGGAGTCCTTAAGTAATTTTTGGATTAAATGGCTGTACTTTGTTTTCTCTTGTAAGTGGTGTCACTCCACTCTCAACTTAATTACAGCTTGTTTGTGTAAGCTTCTGCGTAATGTCAAGTTTTCCCCAATGGCTCAAGAAGGTCAGCAAAGGTCTGCTCTTAATACTTTCCACAACAACTGAAAGGCTTTCCTTGTTTAAACAACAGTCAGGAAGAACACAATTAGATACGATTACCCAATTCTTCTTGTAGTGCTCAATGAAAACTGTCTGAGCAGTGGAACAGTAAAGATTAGAGTTTAAGAAAGGTGTTGCTTTGGAGTTAGATTATTGAAACTCTCAACATAGCAATTGACCTTGCTTAGTTACCTCGCATGCTGCAAAAGAGTGAAAGCATAGAAATGCAGGAAGAAAATGCTTTTAAGAAAGCACAAGCTGGAAAAGCAATAGGTATGTTTCAGAAAATCCAGCAAGACTAGACTAAAATTTTGAAAAAAGCATAGATGTTGACACAGTGGACAGGACAAATCAACCTCTGTAGTCTGGTGCCCTGTACCTGTAATTTTCTAGTAATGACATGTATGCAAACATATGACTTTGCTATCATAACAGAATTATGTTCTAAATAATCAAGTAATTATTTTGAGCAATGCAGGGATGTTTCAGAAAAAGGTGAGAGAAGCTCCTTAAACTGACTGCTGTGGGCTGATTGAGCTCTTTGCATATTGCTTAATTTGATTCTCAGTGTAGATTTTTCTATTGACTATTATAAACTAAATTGAACCAAAGGAAGTTGACATATCAGTTTGGCATAAAGCAGGTTTTATTTTTTCCCTGCTTTGTGACTATTTAATAAAAGCAATTTCTATGCCAATATTTTCTGATGTTTCTACACTCTGTCTCAATAACCACTTGTGACCTGCCCATTGTGAAATACTTTTGTTTTACCCAGTTATCTCTAGGTTTTTTGGAAGCATCAGTTTGATTCCCTTTTAAAATCTTTATTTTCTCATGCACCTGAAAGTGGTATCATTACCTATACTTACTTTTCTGGATTTCTCTCACAGTCTTTTTCATAATGTCACCATTGCATTTGCAGACAATTTCTTATTTTGAGGTGATTTAATGTCCCCTGGGTCTTACATTTAGGCAAATGCTTTCTCTATTTCTAATAAAAATAAAAGGGGACAAAGTAAATACCTTCAAGTGAGGAAATATAACTTATTTTTACAAAGGTGTTACAATATCAGGTGTAGATTTCTGGGCATTTGAAGAAGTCAACAGTTTTTGCCTTTTTTCAGTTGCATATTTGTGCTGTTTTTTACCTGATCGCTTTGGGATTACTTTTCTTTTCTTACAAACAAGTCCTTCTGGTGCTGCTGGCCACAGCAGAGAGAGAAGCAGAGCCAGAATGCCTCCCGCGTTTTTCCCTTCTGACTCCTTTGAAGGCATCCAGCTTCCCACAGGGAGCCTGTAAAAAGCTGTCTCTGGGCTCCTTACAGTGAGGAGCTGTTTGCCACTCCAGTACTGAAAGAAACCAGGCACGATGGTCTCCCACAATTAATTACTGATTCAGACTTTCATACGTACTTTTATGTTAAGATTATCAGGATGATGTGTAATATTTACACGATGGCCCAGTGACTTTTTTTGTTTAACTTTTGTTTTTTAATTCAGATGCTAAGTTCTTAACTGATAGCACACAGCCAGCTGCTGTCAGGGAAAGTGGAAGTGCTGGTTTAGGAGTACCACACACGGAGAGAAGTCCTGGCTTTGCTCTGTGATCCTGCCCGCGTGCTTTGGCCACCTGTAAGAGGGTAAGCACAGCCTGTGCTCCAGGTCTGGGCCTTTCCTGAGCTCTCTCTCAGGGCTGCCGAGGGGATCCTGGCCCTGAGCAGGTTGGTGTGTGCAGACACCCGCCCACCACCAGCAGTGCTTGACACACCAACTCATTTCACAGAGGCTGCTGCACGCCTGTCAGGTGGCAGTAATTTTCATTTACTGTCACCCAGAGGAGTAAGCCAGATATGCAAGTGGCCCAGCAGGGCAAACCTTCAGACCACCTTTCCAGTCCCATGGGCCAGCTACTTCTTAGCAGGGGTTTCTCTGCATTTTAAGGACATTGATGTGTTAAAAAAAAACAAATGGAAAAAGTGGCATGTGAATGCAAACATCTTTAATACTCATCTGGCAATGCTTTTCAATGTTGTGACTTAATACTAAAGTGATCTGTCCTTTTCCCTTTTATTAAAATTTGTGTGGCATACTGATGTCATGGGATTTTAGAGATGGATGATATTTCTTCTTCCACATAGTCATTCGTGAAGTTACAAAGTAGAAACATCCTGTTGAAAGGCTTTGACAAGGTAATGAGATTTATTTTCTGTAGTAATAGATAATTTCTCCTCATTGCAATAGTATTTCAAGTGATCATCTGCACCCATGCATATATACAAACCATTTTTAGTTTCACGTGTGACCTGAATGTTAAGGTTAGTTGAAAAGCAAAAAATATTTTCATTTGGTTCTTGTTGAGATTTCAATGAATACAATTATTCATAATTTTGCTTTTATCAAACACTAAATTAATTATCTACATGGCTTTCTACAACCACGCTTCATGCCAAACACTTTGAGTGATAGCACATTATTTCGGTGTTGTTGTTTCAAAATAGTCTCACACTAACACGTACTATTTTTCTAAAATCACTTCTGTGCGGTCTGGACTTGTACACATGCATGAATAGTTCTATGAACTCAAAAATTCTGCATTTATCTTGTTTCTGCTTAATTTGGGGTGATCCGTGTGTGTAGGATGTGTGTAAGTGGACACTGAAAACACTACATCACTTTAAAGCATGTGGATTGGGAGAGTAAAGTAGAAAAATTCCAAGTATCAGAGAGTTATGGCTGTAAAGCTGATCCTAACAGTTGACATGAAAATGATCAAGCTGGACCACATGCTCAAAGCCCAAGCCACTCCTTTTTTTCATGTGTTCTGACCTATGGGTAAGACTAGTGGTTATCTTAGTGCTGCAATTTAGTCTAAAGATACCCACAATAACAGTAACTGTGTCACTAACAGGCCTGATAAATGTTCTATCATGAGACTATGTAAAAACTACATCTATTCAATGAAAACGCAGTCAGTATGTTTTGAGGAGCTGTCACTGTCACAAGAAAGAAAATGTCTTTCTGCATTTGAGTACTTGTCCTGAGGGAAAAAAATATTCCCCTCCACAGTGAACCTTACTTTCCACTTAGGAAAGAACACATGCTGCACAAAGGAGTGAAATATCAAATGGCATTTAGCAGTTTTCAGCATCTGGTTTTTCACTGTTTTCTTGCAAGAGAAAAAATTATGTGTTGTGTTTGACTGTCATCTTTGATACCTTTTTTGACTTCTGACTATAAAAATGTAAATATCACTGCAAAATTATCACAAATATGTGCAAGAGGCAAAATTTTTTCTGGAGGTGGAGAAAATAGTTTCTGCTTTAAGAACAAATATTTGCTTTTGATTGGTACTGTGCAGATCCTATATCAGCAAAGCCTGTGCAAACAATTCAGAGAGCTGAAAGACATGGGTTGCTGCAGAAAAAACTAATCTGAATGAATTTGTCCAAAGAATTGTCCATAGATCCACTTCACTTACAGTGTCTGCCTAGGCTTAATTTGGCTCCACAAATTTTTTAGCATTTTGGCCTGACTTTCAGATCTCTCTATTGCTTTTTTTAGATAAACCAGGTCTAGATTTGAACATTTTTCTATGGTTGCATGAGAATAGGAAGTATGTTGTGTTCCTTCCTTTCCTAATACATATATATGGCAGTGGTCTTTATTCTGTGGAGGGGGTCAGAAAGGAGAAGGAAACTTCCCAAAAGCAGCCACAACACAAAGGTGGTGTTTTGGCAAGGTGATGTTCATCCTTTGGCATCACTGATAGCAGAGCTCTTTCCTGTCTCCAGCAGTGTAGTCCTGCATTATTCACACGTGCAGATCTGGGAAGTTGGGGCCACCCTGTGATCTGTACCACACTGCATGTCAAAGCAAGGCACCAGCCCACAGAGGTTTGCTTCCCTGGAAGAGCCTGTGGGATGTTATTGTGAGCCAGATCCATTCTTGCTGCAAAGGGATTTGTAGCTCCTTCCACAACAATGTTTTTATCTGAGGTGCCACAGATTAAAAGGCACTGGTGCATCAGTGATAAGTTGGTTTCAGTCAGTGAGGTTGCTGAGTGGTTCTCCACACATGTGCTTTGTAGAGCAAACAGGATGTGTCGATTTCTGTAGAAACAGCTCTTAGCAGAATTTTTCCTCTTTAATTTTGGAAGGAGGTGTTATATCTCCGAATATTCTGTCTCTGGAAGGTATGAGCTGCATCAAATTTGCTACGTGCACTTTTCTTCTGCCAATTGACTTCTGAAGGGTATTTCTGTCTGGAGGTAATCTGTGATAATATTTATATTTTGGAGTTAGAAAGAGGAGATGTGCTTATTTCACTACTTCTGTCTTAATTTCTCTCCCACTTAGGATTTTCAATGTTTTTACAACCTTAGAGAATGCAATGTCATGGGGGTGGAAGCCCCTTTTGCCAGCTTTTTTTATCAATCAGCATTACAGAGGGCTCAATGCCTGCTTGTGTCTGTGAAGGCACAGCACACAAACAATGAGTTATGTAGTAAAACATCGCGTTTGTTCAAGGGGGGAAAAAACCCCACCAAAACACAACACAACCCCCACACCACACATTATCTGCAGTGGTTTTCTGAGAAAGGCAGCTTTGATGGATTGGCCTTTAAGTGATGTGTCCACGGACCAGGTGCTGTTGGCGCTGTGACGTCACACTGAGAAGCACAGCGCCATACACAAAAACAGTGACATCCAGTAATTATAAAGGAAGAATTTGATCCTCTTTTACTCCTGTTAGTCATTCAGGATGATAATGGGAGACAGGCACCACCACCGCAGTGTGCTGAAGAAAAGGTAGGATTTAATGTGCTGCCAGACACTGTGGGTAGTAAAGATTGGCTGGTTATCTCCCCCCGACGCGAGCAGCTGAACGCGAGCTCTGGTAAAGACAAAAGCAGGACAAAGGAGGAAGAGGCTAGACAAATATGATTTGTGTCTGCTTCTGCTCACTTCTAGGTGTGGACTTTCAGATGTAAATACAATAAAGGGAAAATAGAAATGAGAAGAGAACAAAGTTGTCTGTCAACATGACTTCTATGACAGATTTTTCTTGCTGTTCAGCAACGATTCTAATTCAATTGCTGGCTGCTGTGAAGGAGATGAGATGCCAGAAGCAGAAGCGCTGCAAACCAGAACAAAAAATAATTACTAGTAGAAATGTGCTGCAAATAATTCCCTTGAAGATATAGTTGCATTTTTCTTCTAGTTTCCTTATCCCCCAAATAATTTTGTTTCCTAATCATTAAATTGAAGCACATTCCAAGGGTATGAAACCTTGCACCTAACGTTACAAGAAATGTCTGAGCAGTTATGTACAACCTGATACTATTATATTCAGGAGATTTGCAAACCTAATTTTCTTGAAAAATCATCTTCAGACAGGCTTTTTAGAGAGAGAGAGAGGGGGAGGAGGAAAGCAGGGTGAAGTCTGTTTGGTTTGGCAGGGAGAAGTGTTTGTTTTGTTTTGGCTGTTTAATTTATACTCTAAAATGAACTGACATCTAAGCATGTGCTGAATGTGTGTTTGGTTATTTTTTTTTTTAATCAGTGCCCATTTATTGAAAACTGGTACCTGGATATAGTTTAGATCAACAAAATCAGATGAAGGAGGGGTGCCCTGGTTGCATTGCAGTGCTCAGATGAGAAAGACTGGCTGTGGCTTGGCTAAGGACTCTGACCAGAGCTTGTCATTATGACAGCTGTAGGGACAGAAATGTGCCAAATTGACATCTAGAATATCCTGCTATTGAACACAAAAAACTACATGTCACTCATGCCCAGGAATATGCCCACTGAGAGAAAGATTAATGCTTGAACTTTTGTATAGCTGGGAAGAATTGTGTGCCTTCTTCCCATCTTCATGGCCCAATACAGTTGACTGAATAGACTGCCAGACAAGCACCAAAATGCACCAATATAAGAGGTAGGTTTTATTCTCACCATTTTCCTGATTGGACCAGCAGATGGAAATGGAGATGTGATCATTTATCTTCAAAATTGCCCTAGTAATCTGCAGTGTTAGCACAGATTACATTATAATTGCTAGAACTGGAATAAAAGAGATTGCAGCATCTGTAAAGCTCATGGTAAATTTCAAGGATATAAAAATCAGCTCCATGTCAGGGGACATTCTCACTAGTATATTACATTTCATGTACACAAATGTAGCGATGCAAGTGCAGAAGCTTATGACAAACATCATTTGAATTTTATTACTGATTTTTTTCTCTGCAGCTGGTCTAGAGAAGTTACTATAAAATACAGCCCTTGCAGCGCATGCTATTGCAGCATGGCACTGTGCAGAACCCAGCCCCAGACAACGGGCTCAATGACACAGTCCTGCCAAAACTGCTATGGGACAGGGTATTTCAAAGTATCCCTCTTTATATTAAATTTGGAAATACAAATTTGTAACTTTAGTCTCTAAATGGTTTAATTTCAGATTTAAGTTTCTAACCTACAGGCAGAAAAAGGAAGATAAGCTGAGGCTAAAATGAAAATAAATGTACATTCTTAACATTAGGGGCAGGATTTTAGTCTTACACCTACTGCAGAACCTGCATAAGGTTTTGTCAGCCACTTATATGCATGAAAGAAATATGTGGGTCCCAATTAATTGCATTTAAAGCCAGAGAGAAATTTAAGTTCAACATCAAACCCTTTGATACAACTCCACCCTCCAAGTAAACTCTTGGGCAGGTTCTGTGTACCATGACCTTGCAAAGCTGTTGGGTGTGTTCTTGTACAGGTGAATCACATAAAAACTTCAGAATATAGATTCAAGTGATGAGAGTTTCCTTCAACCTTCTAATGATAAGATAGAGCTGTCATAGTTGCTCAGCCTGAGCTGTAATATAGGTATACAAAGAAACCTTCAATTTTTAAGGTTCACATTGCTTTGTCTGTTAAGAAATCAATCATTCACAGTGGAAAGTACTAGAGTACTTTTATCTTTTTATCTTGCCTTTCAATTCTTTGGTGTTTTCCAGGAACTGCTGAAAATTTCAGAGAAAAATGGGGGCTAAATTTTGTTCTCTGTTCCACTAGAGCCTTCCACAGAAGTTTTCTAGTTTTACTTTGGTTTTTGTGAGGAAAAAGAAATTGCCCTTATAATAGCAACAACTGCAGTGTTAAGAATATAAAAGGTCATAGACTACTAAAACGGCAAAAGATATAATAGAATGTAATATAGGTGAATACAAAATCAGCACTGTTGATTACATTCTCAGCTATTTCACCACACGTTTATCATAATCAGAAAACAACAAAAGGAGCTGTTGAAAATAATACAAGCCAATGTTGTTATTTTGTGTGCTGTTCTCAGAGCCATATAGCCCTGGAAGAACTCCAAATAGTAACTGAATTGAATAACATTCTGCAATTCAAAGAGACTGTGATGGGAAATGTCAGGAGTTAATGAAATATGGTGCAAGTTTAACAAACACCATTTCAAGATGGGATGTTATTGCTCAAACAGCAGTAAAAACTCTTCATAGAGATGATGAGCAGACTATGACTGCAGTAACAGTCTATTGCAGGAGGATGACATTTTAATTTAGCTGACTTGGCAATCTGGAGGGTTAGATTTTGCCTGTTGCTGAAGACTGCACCTCGCTGTAGCAGCAGACCTCATCTGCTGCCTCATCTGAAGAGAGTAGCTCTGAGCTCTGCCTTCATGAGTGGTGAGTCTGAGCTGGCACATTGGGTGTAATGGTATCCTCTCTAATTTCCTGCTCTTCTTAGGCAGTTGGATTACAAACTGGCTACAGGCCCTTTCCATTATAACATAACTAGCTGCAGGACTCTGCTGGAGCACATTTCAGAAAAACTGGATGTTAAAATCACAAGATGATTTCTGAGCTGGCTGTTAGAAACCATCTTTGGCAAGCTTTGCTCCTGGCGGATCCTGTCTCCTCCCTGGAAGCTGTATCTCCACGCTTAAGTAGCAGGAGGCTCTTATTTCCCTTAATCTACTTGGGCATGGACCCAAAAATATTCACTCTGTCATCTGACCCCGAGTCCCCACGTTCTCTGGCATCCTGGCCCTGCTGCTGTCCAGAATGATTGGCAGGAGCTTTGCAGCTCATCTGGATCAGGGATGCCTTTAGCCGGACATTTAGCTTTACACTTTGTAGAGTGGCAAATATAATTTGATGTCTTAATCTCTGTAGGCTCATGTTGAAACACCTGAGAGGCTCCTAATTTTCAAAGAATGCTGTGTGCAACCAGCTGCAGAAAATTGTTTCTTAAAAGTGTGTGAAGCTGGCAACTGAGAATAGTGATTTCACTAGTCGACTGTGAATGCTGTCTGAAGAACTTCCATGCAACAAAAGTAAAATCCTCTTGTAGCTCTTAGCATTCCGCTAATTATTTTGCTTTATCATAAGTGAGCTATTCATAATATGAAAATCATGTGTTTAGAAAGGACAAATTTCAACAGTTTGCTTCCTGTGCGTAAATGGGCAGATCCTGCCATCATCATTTCTGGCAAGATTAGATGATGTAATATATGGGTGGCCCGTGCTTTGAAGAAAGGGGGAGGACTGTTTTTTTGTTTTATTTTTAGAAGTGTCACAATGCAGTTTGCTGCTTAGAGAATTAAATAGGGTTTTTTGGATTTTAGAGGGGCTTTTTTAACTTTGGAAAACACTTAAAATGTATGGAATAAAATCAGATTGGGCTGCTTGCTGTTGTCTCTGTTGTGCATATGTCTGGTACTCTGATGCATGCTAGAACATCAAAGTAGCATTTCTCTCTTTTTGACACAGAACAAGCAGAACCACTTTTACTCTGAGTCATCAGACAGATGTTGCTTTGGTGACAACATGCTACGCACACACCAGCTACAGCACATGTGAGTTCTGACATCGACACAAAGTCGAAGTAATGCTCCAGTAATACGGTGAAGGTAGCCATCCCCAGCAGGGAAGACCAGGCAAAGCATGGAGGAAGGATAATGATTTATTCATTATCCTCCCTGTTCACTGTGACCTAAACTGGACACCAATTAAAAGATTGAAAAACTCAGCTTGAAAGGAAAATGAATTTACCTCTGTTTTAGGTGACTAGTGGATGGATGACTATAGATGGAGGTCAAGGTTAGAGAAATTATTTAGGTTCCTAAACTTTAAATGAACTGGAATATATTTGGCACTTAATTTGGAATAGCAAGTCCAAACATTTTCTTTTTGATTTGGACTTTGGAGTAGAGTTAAGCAGGTGACCTGATCAGTCATGAAATCTGTGGCTGCAGAAGGGAGAGTAGGAGCACACTTGAGCCCTTACTGTCTAAAATCAGTGCAAGAGCAGATCCAGGGGTGGAACTCTGCAATTTCCCTTGTAACCCTCAGGGAGAGGGGCAGCCACAGAGCTGCTAACAATTATGTACATAGGAGGGACTAAGGAGAAAGCTCTGAGACTTCTGTTGGCTCACTTACTGCTGCAACCTCATTTTCAGTAATAAAAAGAAGAAAGGAGGTGAGATGTGTAAATTCTCTGCGAGTTGTCTACTCCTTTAGGCTTAATCTCATTTACATCAAAGTAGTCTCTTACATCAGTTTCAGATGACGTTGGCGGTATTTTATTTTTGCTTTGAATTCCTTTTCAGTTGTTGCAAAGGCGAGGAGAATTTAAGCTTCAAGGCTTGCTCTCTACAACTGCTAACCATAAGAACACTGTCTAGCCAGTTTTGTTGGTCTCTATAATTACTTAAAGGAGTTACAGCATAAATATTAAGTAGGTGTAAATCTCTAACATTTCACACTCACCATTCACACAGATGATATTTATTTTACACACAATATAAATGAGTCTAAATAGCTCCTGAAGCTGTAACGTTTCAGAAAACCAGGCTCTGTGCTACAGTGGCTGACAACGGCTGCCTAACCTTTGCTTGAGTAACACCAAATTACTGAATTGTCCTTTGTCCAAAAAATGATGCATAACAATGGTGTGTCAGCATAACATTATATAATTTGTCAGTGGAACATATTAGTTGCTCAAATATGATTATTTCCCAGTAATTTTAATTTAGATAAGAAAGTAACAAATATACAAAAATGGGAAGACTGTCTAGAATAAGTGATGTCAATGATGTCATATTCTAGGACATAGAAACAGAGCTAAATGACCAAACTCTTTTTTGTAATTATGCATGTGGACACCCTAAAATGCTCTGAAACACCTTGGTATGTTTAGCATTAGCAAAACCTCAGCCTCATTTTTGCTATATCACATTTGCTTGTAGTTTCTTGCAAGTGTTAGCCACTATTAGGGCTACTATCAGCAAGACTGTGTAGACTGGAAGCAGTTAGTGCTGCTTAACCAACGTTGTCAAATCACACATCATAAAAATATTACAGTCAAACCTAAACCAGTGCGGAGGGAATGTTCGGGTACAACAAAAGGTCTTTGCAGTACAGTGGGTAGAAGTGCAGTGCTCTGAAAGTCTGCTTTGCATAGTGCTTAGCTGCTTTGCTGGTGTTATTTTGATAGCTTGCCAGGGCCTGGTAGATAGGAAAGCTGCTGGGATGAGCTTCTGTTAGCCCAGTAATCCGGGAGCATGCTAGTTTCCTAATCATTGTATTTTCATATGTGATTTGCTGATGGATGAAATATTACAGGAAAACACAGTTGGGCTTTCATTTGTTTACCACTGCAGAGCCCTGGCTGGTTTGCTCTCTCCCCTGTGGAGATAGCCATGGTTGAAACACAGGCATGCTGTATGGGCATTTTCCCCCAAATGCTTATATTGTAAAATAGCATTGAAAAGATCATAAATCTAACCCATGCTACAAAAATAAAAATAGAGCTGTCAAAATATTTTGAACATTTGTCTTTATAATCAAAAATCACTTTAATACAAATATTTCCCAAATTTTTCTTTGCCCAAACAAAGAACAACAGTTACTATTCAGTTTTTTCCTTTCTAACCTTCTTTGGAAGCAGAGAATGTCGAGGCGAGAGGGTGGAGTAGACAAAAAGTGGGTAAGTTGCCACACAAGAAAAGTAAAAACTCTCATTTAAAAAGCCAGGGGAAAATTCAGCTAATCAAACTCTTTAGAAATTAAAAAGAGGAGAAGCTTTATTACTATTATTGATGGAATTCTCCTGTTTTTCTAAATAAACTGATTAAAGCTTACACATTACCTCAGCATAGTTTTTCATTGCATCTAAGGTGATTACTGTTAATTATACTTTTAACAAAATTAAATTGTTCTTATGAAGAACATTTAGCTAAATATATCAAAGACCTTCTAGACTTTCTCAGGTCTTTTCCTCAGCCTGTCCTTTAGGAAAGCAACCTGACAAAAAGCAAATTGTTTCATATTAAACAAGGAAGGATTGAGATCTGGAGAATGGACAGAGAAGGGGGATCAGAAGAGGGCTTCCTTCATGCCCAGCAGTTGCTCTGCTCCCCAGCCTCAGGAAGCTACTAATGAAAGAGTTAAGGTCTGAAGTGCCCAGAGTGCTTGGCTTGGCGAAGTGCTCAGTCACCTCCCTACGTGGGGAAGGGCCAGTAAGGCACATCACTGAGGATTTACCCTTCAGGTACCTGGCTGGAAAGGTACAATACTTGTGAAATATCTGTTGCATCTCTCAGGACATCTATATCTGCAGATATATGGAATAGCCATTCTGGGTGTTACAAGTTTGTTTAGCCCAATTATGTATCTCCAACACTGGTGGACAGTGCCTGTCTAAAGGAGCATGCATGCATATGCCTAAAATCCTTACTTTTCCCAGTAATAGGAGTAGATGTCCTTCTATTCTGACCTTTTGGCTACGGTGATGTTGATCAGCTGTTGTACAGGGTACTCATAAAAAACGTGAGGAGAAGGATGCACACTAAGGATTGCATTAGCTCTCTCTTACGGAACAGCCTACAGAGCTTGAAAAGGAAGATGCCAAGGGAGGACTACAGAGCTTATTAAATAGACCTGTAGAACTAAACAGAGAAAAAAAATCACTGGCATGAATGGAAGCATCCTCTCTCTGATGGGTAAGGATTTACATATTTCTCTTCTCAGAGGGAGAGAGGGCTAGAAGTGAAATTTCCTCAGACCTTCTTGTGCTCTGGGGAGGTGCAGAGCAGAAGGGATTGCAGAGCTCAGGGCCCCCAGGAATGCCCGAGACTTGCAGTCTTGTAACTGATGAAGCAGCTGCTCCAGTCTATGACTATATTTATGTCTATGTCTGTTACTAATAAGAACAAAATTTAGCTGGAAAAAAAGAGGATAATTTCATCAGTGAATGTTTTTCTATCTATTGCTGTTTGAAGCAAATAAAGCAAGCACTGAAATTTAGAGGTCTATTATACAGATTAGCTATGTAACATTTCTTCTTCCTTTCCCCATATGTGCCTCATATATTTCTCTTGCTGCTGGTAATGTGGCATATAATGTAACAAGAAGGTGTGCTAGAGAATTTGTTTGTTGGCCACCTCCAGTAGAATACAATAAGCATAACAAAGGCAGCAGAACATGACACACAGCTTTCTGCACGCTCTTGTGTTGACCCAGCATCTGTCAGTTTCTGAGAAATTAAAGCCAAGCACCAGAATTTGAATTGGGGCTCAGGATTACAGCAAAAGACATGATTTTGGGTCTCATTGTGCTCAGCAGGGGTCATGCTCCACAGCAGATGTACCAGAGGGAAAAGAAAACAGATGTAGGTATGGAGAGACTTGAATCCCTGCACTGGGAAGCTGCTCCACATTGCTGGTGTTATATGGAGTTATATATGGTATTAGAACAACATTATGGTGGGGTGTTGTAGTTCAGTTGTTATTAGTAAGTGTCATTGTGTGCTGATTGCAAGCACTCAAGTGTTCAGAAGGGGGAATCAAGGATACCAAATGGGGAAAAACAATACACAGGAGTCTAATATCCTTAAGAGGATAAATTATCTTTTTCTTGAGAAAGCAGAAAATGTTAATGGCTAAGTCTGCCAAGACATTTTCTAATAGAAGTAAATAAAGATGCAAAAGATCATTCCAGTCCTTTTATGTGCAATTATAAAATATCACTTCTTACTGATCTTGGCATGACAAACTGATTGACTCACTGTAGAATATTCCAGTGGGTTTATAGCTGGTGAATCAGGGGAAAGGTTATTTTTGGTTTTAAAAAGAATCAAAATGAAACAAGAATGAGCTGATAAGTATGTGCCTTTTGGGAGTCGTGGGAGTTGCTGGGGCTTGGCTTGTCATCGTGTGTGGAACCATAGGTACAACCAGTACAGAGTGTTACCAAAGTGTCCCTCAGGGCACAGACCTGTGCTGTGCTGCCATGGGGCTGCAGCCAACTGGCTGCCACCCTTTTGAAGAATTTTAGATATAATAAACACAACTTTTCTCAGGGTAGCCTTTCCATATACACCACAGTGGCAGGTGTTTCACAGATCTCTCCACACACCATGTAAAAGATTGTGTTTTCAACAACTTAAGCTTATGCACCTTTTCTTCAGCTCTTTCAGCAAGTCTGTGGCCAGGCTGGTGAGATGCTCCTGTGCTCCATTGGCTGCAGGAAGCTGAAATGGCCCCTGGTGGTGTTGGGACAGATCTGATGTGCACCTCACAGCAGTGTGGTGGCTGTGTAACCCTCCTCTGGGGGTAGCTTTGAACACATTTTTCCATGAGCACAGAAATCCCACTAGCAGATTAAACACAACTCAGAAGTGAAGAATATTTTCTGACTGGAGAAGACACACAAAACATAGCCATGATCAACATCCTGCCAGGTTGAAAACGAGTTTTCTCACTGCTTGCTGTAAGATATAGGAGAGTCTCTGCTGGGGAGGCAGGGAAAGGCTCAGCAGCTGGTCTGAACCATGATGTGGGTCCCAGACAGGTGGGCCCCCAGGGACGGGAGACCACAGCAGGGCAGTCACACAGGCCAGAGCAGCCCAAAGGTGGAGTTTGAAATATGGCTGCACGTTTTAATCCTGGGCCCAGAGCTCAAATCGACGCTGCTGTATTCATGAGAACACTGATGCGTGTGTTAAGTTCTCCCAGGAGATCCTGCTGGGTCTACCACTTGCTGGGTGGTTGATGCAGCAGGTCAAGATGATTTATTATACATAAATTAAAACTCCAGATTTACTAATATTTAAAAAAACCTACCTTAAATGGAGCAAAGTGGCAGAGGTTGTGAGATGTGCAATATTCTTACTCCAGCAAGAAGATGGATTCCTATGTCTTTGCTGTAAGGTGACAGTAATCTCTTCCTGATCATGGAAAGTTTGCACAGGTCACTGGCAGTAAGATTTGCTCAGCAGGTTTTTTTTCAGTGGCTTAATAAGCCTCTTTCCCATCTTACCCCACTGAAGCTATGCCAAACATGAACTAATGATGGGGTGGAACAAGCAACTAATTATGCTAGATTTTAATGACAAGAAGTGGGAATTTGACAGTTTCCGTCAGCTCAGCTGAATAATAGCTCATATGAATTACCAACACTTTTAAAAATCTGCTGTCACAACCTCTTAGTCTTGTGTCAGGTAATACAAACCTTGTGACCACGGCAAGCACCCTCTTAGAGCTTCCAAACAAGAGAACAAGGAGTCACTAAATGGAAAAGAGCTTAAGGGAAGGGGCAGAACTGTGTGAAAAGCATTTATGAAGCAGAAACTCTCCTAAGGAGGTTGCTAATGTTAGAAAACCTCTCTGCAGTCTCAGAGGGATTGTACAAATGTTCGTACTAGTTGCTTGTCTGTTTTGATTCCTAAACGCTATTTAACCATGCAGTCTGGGGACTAGAAGCCTTATGTGTTGCATTTTTCGCTGGGATGCTTTTCCAAAGATACATTTCTTGCTGCAAGGAAGAGGAGCGCTGGAGTTGCTTTACTCCAAGAACAGCGTAAAGTAGGCTGGAGCATACCTGGTCTTTTCTTGAAACTTGTGTAATGGTCATAACACAGATTAAAAAAAGTAAATAATACTGTAGCCCCTTTTTCTCTAAAGGAGTCATGTAAGGGACTTTTAAAAGAGAGAGTACAATCTAAATTGCTGCTAAAGTTAATGGTAAGACATAAAATGATTTCAAAATGGACACAGTTTTGCAGTATGAAGAGTTTTGCAGGACTGGGTTTGGTGATTCAGGCTGAATTGAGATTGCCTTTTAATTTATTTAAAACATTTAAATGCAGAGGAAAGAAAAAAGGAAAAGAAGAATCCGTGGTATTGAAGGTTGTAATGTACTCAGCCTCATGCTGATAAGCAAAACTGGGCACAATACATTCCTGCACCATCAGAATATAGTTGAGATATCTGGCTGTAAATATGGTACTGTGTATTCTTCATGCATTGAATGAGGAGATTTTTCCCACAGCTCTCCAGCTGCAGAGCTTTTTGAAGGCAGACTGTCACATCCTGCGATGAAAGAGCCAAGGTAAATGGAGTATGAGGTTAAGCAGATGTCTAAGAAGCCTGGTTGGTGACAAAAAGGCAAGGCAAGTAGCTTCTGGATAAGATAGGAAGCTTGGTGTCAGGGCAGCATGAAAAAAAGGAGAAAGGGCAGTGCTATCTCATGGTCGTGCAGTCTTCAATCCTGAGGGCTGTGTCCAAAAGAGGAATGTGTGGGAGAGGTAAGGGAACGTGAGGAAAATTCCAGTGCTGCCTTGTGAGCTAACAGAGCTGGCCTGCGTGTGATGCTGACAGAGATCTAAGCTACAGTGAGGAGCTCTTCTCTTGTGTGTCACTGATAAAGCAGGATACCCCTTGGTTTGATGCTTCCGTGGCATGTCCAAAGTACCTCCTCACATCATCTCTTTCATTTAGAAGCATGTCAGAAATGCTGTGTTGGACCATGCCTAAAATGTTTCATATGTCTTGAATCCACTATCCCCAGTCTGAACCTTCAGTTGGCAGCACAACCTGAAACCAAGTTTAATGCCTGTCAGAATTTAATGTGACCCAAGGAAATAACTTTCTGCCTTGTGTAGAGTTTTCTTGTCTCATGGATGCTGTGAACATTCAGAGGAACTGCAACCCATTTGGAGATTCTGACTGTAATGTATTTCCACTGGGAAATGCTAAAACTTGTTTTTTTCAAACTAGGTTCTTACAGTAGGATTTTAAATTCAAATCTAAGTGCCCTAAATACATGTCCTAGTTCTAACCTGCTTTTGTGGAAGGTTGTAATTTGAGAAAAACTCAAGTTGACGAAATAAGCTGCCCAGTTCTGTATTTAGGTGGCAAATTTTAGGCAATGCTGAGTAAATAATTTTTAAAGCTATATGTAATCTTGAGCTGTTTAAAAAAATAGTTCCATAAGTATGTGTTTAGACCTGTTAGCCAAATTCTACCTAAGTGGCGCCCTTCTGAAGTCTCTTTTTGTAACCATCTTGGAAGAGTACTGCTCCTTGCTTGCCCATAACCTCATTTCTAAAATCACTGGTGTGACATCACTACTTGAGAATGACACAACTCTTTGGATTAATGGTGATCCACGTAAAGAGCACTGTTACCAGAAGGGTAGATAATTACATGTTTTGTTGCATTGTATCAACACAAACAAATACTTTTTGGCTACTGAAATGCTATCAAGTGCGGATCATTAGTTTATGCAGTGTTTATGAGATCACCACAAATACCAATTAGTATGGCTGATGAAGAGGACATTATCTGTGGAACAGTGTTTGCCACCCCTATTCACAATCCATAATGGTCTAATCAGTCAGTCTGAAGTGCTTTGAATACAGGAGCAGATCCTGGTTCTGTTTCAATGGGTTTATATTGTTTTCAGAGACTTGCATAGCACTATCACAGTTAATGGAGCTGTACCAATTTACACTGGTTGAAGAACTGGTAAATGCTATATAGGAGAAATCAGTACTTTTTAAAGTTCTTCTACTCTTGTCCTGACACTGGCTTAAGGTTTCTTGATATGATTGTCAGCCGTGAACATGCAAGTTAAGGTCAGACAATGGCCAGAAGTGCAGATGTACAGTTTTTGGCAATTTCACTGGTTCTTCTCCAAATATGATTTCCAGATGTACTCCCTTTGCTTTAATTCTTCCAAGAACCATTTGGAGAAGTTTTAAAAATATTTTATTGTCTTAGTTTTTATGGTTCTAGTAGATAAAAACAGTCCATCTTTATGAAGAGTACGTTGTAATATCTGACTACATTGTGGCAAAATGCTGTGGTTTTATTTTTATTGCATTTTCTAAAATTGGTATAAACCATAGAAACTGAAAAGCCTTCTTGGGAAAGGGGGTGATAAAGATAAAAGAAAGCAGCATTTAGCTTTCTCTCCAACCAGTTCCAAATGTGCCACTGTGCCTATTACATCCCATAAACACCAGGGCAAAAGCACCAGCTGCTCATTACTCTCAGAGGAAATGCTATTTCCTCTCATTTTGGCACAAACTACCCCCCAAAAGGAAAACAGCCCTAGTGAGCTGCAGCTAAACATGAAGTCTTTGTAATGGCGTTATATATAAACACTGTGATGTGATATGTCTCTTCTGACAGCAAATCCCCGTAAAAATATAAAATAAAAAGATGTGCTAAACCAAAGGGCATAAAAGGTGTTTGCATATGAAGCTGTTCCTGAAAGGAATTTCCACAAGCTCAACCATAACTATTACCCATGGGTGGCTGGGATAGAGACAGGCAGGGAACTAAGCGCCCTTAATAAGTTAATGTCACTCGGAGGTCTCCTGCTAATGCCAGTTAGAGAGCAAAATCCATTAAAAAAATAAAATCAGCTGAAAAGCGTTATGTGCTGCTTTACGTTAAATAGGAGGCACATTGAAACATCATTAATATTTGAGATGCTCTTTGATTTAAAACACTCATTAGTGCTTCCCAAGTATTGGAAAGCAAACCAGAGGGAGAATCAGCACTCTCTTAAGCGAGGACTCCTGAGGATCTTTGAGTTGTTGCTCATCCAAACACCAGCCTAAAGCAGCTAGAATCCATCCCACACCAGTAGCATCCATTTTTATTAGATAAATTAAAAAGGTGAATGTTCTAAGCTTTTTGTTGTTCAAGGACCACAGCTGTTGCCTGCTGCTTTCATAGTTGAATGCAATTCCCCATGACTGTTTCTGCCATCACCTCTTTTTCCAGCTTGGTCTGCCCAGGAAGTTCTGAAGTACAGGTCTGGAAAGTAAAAGAGAAAATCCAGCAATTTCAGTGGTGCCAGTTGATAAATATGAGAGATTGGCATCTGCTAATGAAAGGCTTGGGGAATAAAAGGTGTAGAGCAAGTAAGATATATCAGTGAAAAAGGAGGATATATCAGTGAAAAAGGAGGGTATATCAGTGAAAGGTCTTTTACAGAACACTGTGCTTGTGGGCTTGGGAGAAAAGGCAGTAAGTGACTTAGGACATGAACAGAGACTGGGAAGGAAAGGTGTCAACACAGGCTGCAGATCACATACAACTGGAATATCATTTAAGAGGTATCTGCATGGCACTTAGATTATATTGTTGTGAGGCATGGGTGGGCACTAGAAAGCTCAAACTAAAACCTAGACACTAGAAAGCTCAAACTAAAAAACCCCAAAAAGTCAAATCCAATGAACAGGATGGACTGATCTGTAGCAGAGTTTCAAGTCTGCTGCCTTTCCATATTGGGGGAGGGAAGAGTGAAAAAAAAGTCAAATCACAGTTGTTACTTGCTAATAATCCAAGTAACCCATCTAAAAGATTGTGAAAACAATAGCAGATGCTGGTAGATAGAAATTAAAGCACATTCGACTCAGAATGCAAATAGTTCTGAGACCGTAAGGTTTCCCTAAAGCTCTGGCAAACATTTGGCAGGATTGATATTTTGGGCACTGATCTGCATAGCATCTGATTGTGAGCTGAATATGAGCAATGCATAAAGGCAGATTTTTACTGAAGTAAAAAAGGCTGCCTATTGCCTTCTGTGAGGCTGAGAGACGAGTTATAAAAAGCCTTATGGCACATTGCCTTAATTTCTGTCAGTGTGTGGAGCCTCCAGCCCCAGTTTCCATCCCGAGGCGCTTTGCAGCACTGGGATGAGGGGTTTCTCCAGCCTCTCAGCCTGTCAAACCCACCCCTTAGAGGACAGTGCCAAAGGCCCTGGGTCAGGCCAGTAGCTGATGTAAACCAGAATAAACCCAATTCCTGTCAGCCTTAAAGTTTTACTCTGCCAAAACACACACTGGCTTTTGGTTCTGGGGCTGCCAGAAGAATAGTGGAAAGTTCTGGTATTGCTAGTTTTGCTTTTCTTCTCTCACTCAATTTACTGTAGCACATCAGTGAAAGACTGGAATGAGCTCAACACTTATATTTTGAATAGCAGTAGAGGTAGCTTGAATTTTTGGTAGTCATAAATGATGTGGGTTAAAAAGTTGTTGGGTCTGTGTTACAGAACTAACACCTCTGCTATCTAGTGAGTACAGAGAGCGTTGGTACAATTTAGTGTCTTGGTGAACTTGAGTCCTTCTTCCCAGGTCACAGTCCTTCAAATAGCATTTTACAGAAACATCTGGGTGTCAGACTTGATTCTGATTTCCTGACGTCGTGCTTCTGCTGATGGCAGATTTAGGGTAGAAAGTCCCTGTGAAAAGATTCCTGTCCCTTCTAATTAGAAATATGATAGTATAAATAACAATTTTGTGTTGCCTTGATGTTTATAGTGTGTTGATATCGAATACACAACTGAACGTTTATTCACAGAAAATTACACTGTTAGAGCTTAATATATATTTCTTCCTGATTGTTGACTTAAAAAATGTACTCAATTTTCATAAAAATTGTTCATACAGTAATATAGATTTTTAAACTGTTATTTAGCTTTTAAAATCAAAATAACAATTAAAACAGGTTAAACCCCCAAAATTTCTTGAGGGTTTTTATCAGCGTTGTAGGAGCGGTTACAGTTTTTGCAAAAATGAAAATATCGTGAAGTATTTCAGGTAATTCAAATATTGGTCTTTGAGACTTACAAAGAAAGGCTTGGATTAAAAACAGAGCCTGTGTGCACTGCTAATTATCCATGTACTGTGTCTAGTGCAATTTGTGTCAAAAGCCAGTCAAACATCCAGCAACATTATGGTCTTATTGCCTAAGTACATAAGACTACAGAAGCAGGGAGTTAAATTCTCCTGTCTGATGTAAGAAACAGTTTCTTCGTGCCCAAATCCACTGACATGGAAAGACAGAGAGGCTTTCATTGCAGCTAATGGCAGTGTACCTATCCTGCGAGTAATTACCAGGCTCCAGTCTTTGGTGCTTCTCTGCTCATGAGACTAATGTTTATTCAGAACAATAAATATAAGGTCTATGACACTTTTAAAGTAATGTTCACATGTGTCTGTGTAACCATGGATGAGTGGTGCTAGTAGTTTTATGCTTTAGTAAACATATTTGACTCTGAGTGCTCCAGGGACAGTACTGGAGTGTGGCAGATGCTGGAGAAGCTGTAATGATTTGCAATTTTGGATGAACTTGTGGTAATAGAGAGTGTAATGACAAGGTAGCAGGATCAGCTTTCATCGACTTCTTTTTCTGCTTCATGCAGAATATTAATGATTCATTTAGCATTGATCTGTACAGATTCAGAGCACAGATTTGTGTCTGTAATCTAGGAGATTGGTTAATTTTTATATCCTCATGCTAAGTAAATCTTACTAGTGCTCACAGCTGTCTCTGTGTAGTTAATGACCCTGAATAAATTCCATTATAATTCCTGGATGATCCAAAGGTTTTCCATGGTGAGAAACTGAAACCCTGCCCACCACCAGCCATCAGCCCAGGTGTAAACTAGCAGTCTTGCCCCTAGACTGAGTAACTTACACAAGATGTTGAACATTATCCACTACCAGATACTTCAAGTGGGAATAGAATGCATTCAGTTACCCAGAAACAGGGGTAGTTCTTCCCCAGTCCTATGCAAAACTCATGCATGTGTGCTTAGCAGGATTTTTAAATATTCACCAAATTTAACTCTATAAGAATCCCTATCAAAGTCAACATTACCAGTCTTATATGTAGTACTTAGCTTGATTTTTAAACTTTTGCCAATTCCAGATTTGTGTTTTCAGTTTCATCCAAAACTAGTAATTTCTTTCTCAGTGTGTGATGGTTTTGGAAACTTTGTCCTTCTGACTTGTTAAAAGAAAAAGTACTTTTACTTGAAGGAATCATTTCATCTGGTCTGAGCACTGATGTGTCAAACATAGAGGGATGGAAGAAATTTTTACTTTTTTTCTTTGTCATAGGTGAACAGGAATGTTTTGCAGGGGGTTACTTGAGGCTCTTTCAAGTTACGAGTAAAAGGATTGTTTCTTTATTTGAAATTGTAGATACTTAACAATCAGACCCAGTTAAGTAAGGAAATGACTGTGTCTTTTGGGAAACAGGTTTCTAACCAGTAAGCATAAACCTGATACTGATAGAATGGAAGAAAGATCTGTATTTAATCAATTTGATAAAATTTAACCTTTACAAAATTGAGCTTTGCCTGCATAAGTCATGCATACACCTGCTGTGCAAAAGGAGGAAATCTTCTGTATCTAGGAGACTACAGCTAGCTAATCAACTTTAACAGTGTATTATTTTCATGTATTACAAAATTTTTCCCATCTAAATCCTAGGGACTGACTAACAAGAACACAGAGTACCTGTGGTGCCTTTTGATTTACAAGCTTCTAGGTCTGGTTCATGACTCAAATTTATCTTGTTCATAACTGCATGAGCAATGCGAAATTTAGGGTAGCTATCACAAATGTATAATACAAGAAGTAGCTGAAATTTTCCCTTTAGTGATAATATTAAAACAAAACAAATATAAAACGGTGGCTATTAAATAAAAAAGGAATGATAAACGTTTTTCCTTTTGTATTATAAAAGAATAGTCTTCTTCAGGTGCTACAACTGTATTTAGGGCCAGGTTTAGGTATCAATTTCATATTGTCTAGCACCTGACTCTACAGCAGGAACTTCTGATGTCAGTGGCACCATCTGTAGAGCAAGAAGTTACTCAGTGTGATCAGAGATGTAGAAACAAGCTCTCCATAATTTCAAAATGCTTTCCATCTGGAGTCAGTATCATAAATACTTTAGTGGAAGACTCTGCCTGTTTTTCCTACCCAAAGTGGGGAATCTTCAAGTCTTGTGTAACGATGAAGCTGGACTGGGGTAGCAGTTCCATACTTGCTGTTGCAGCCATGCCCAGTGCATTAAACACTGACTTAAGGCAACAGAATCGTCCTATTACACCCAGAACCCATGATTTTCTAGAATAACCAAACAAGAAACTTAAAAGTAGACAAAGATTATTCCCATTTTTTATTGAAATGGGAAATTAAATACTGTGTTATTCAGTTTTCAGAATAATTTAAGTGAAAACGCATGCCAATCCTTAAAGGAAATGGAGAACAACATGAAAAGAGGAGATAAAATTTTCATTTTTAAGTGAAAAAGTTGTCTAGACAGCTCCAAGTTACACAGGTAACTTGGCTAGTATGGATAGCCATTGTTGGGGAGTCAGCAAGCCACTTTAGGAAGCCTGGATATTTTTATTTTGCCCTGGGATTGCACAGAGGAGGGAGAATAACTCTTGTGGTATATCTAGTGGATCTCACTGGAGAATTCCCTCCCACTCTTTGGACTGGTTTTACTGGCTGTGCAGACAGGTCTCTTTTTTGGTTTACCTCTCAAGGAACAGCCTCCAAGCAAGCAAATGAAAGTCACTTCATTTACTTTTTTGTAATTCACTTGAGTATCAGTACTTTTCATGTAATGTTCGTCCTCCCCTGGCTCATTAATATATCCAGTAGTGTGGATATATTTTTTAATTAAAAACGTGGATACATTCCTCTACTTGATGCACCTAAGTGTGTAAATGATGCATTGACTAGACAGAAATGGAATTCTGATTTACCACTTTACCTAAGTTTACTCTTTAATTCTCTGCTGCAGGTATTGCCTCACCCCTGCTTGGTATATTCCAAACCATATACATAAAAACAAAAAAAAAAGAGCAGAACAGATCTTGCTTTGACTCAGACGAATTTGTCACTCTTTTAGTAAAAGTCAGAACCCAAAGACTTTGATGTGTGAACACATTAAGAACTTTTTTTCCTGTGGTTTTCATGTTACTAGAACTGGAAAGAACACATTAAATAACAGAGCTCCTCTGATACTCCAAAAGCAAGCACCACCAGTACCTTACAAAAAATCCATTCTTATGGGTTTTCAAATAACTTGATCTAAATAAGTTTTTAAACCATGAGTACTTATTCAGAATGAAACAATGCTTCCTTGGTTCACTTCATGGGGAGTTTCACTTTAAACCAGCTTGAGTCATTAGCAGTTCAATATTACAGCAAAATTGAATTAATGTGGGACAGTTTGTTTTTCTTCTTGGTGAATTTTCAGTCTAAAATGTCTTAAAAATTCTACAGAAGGCTTTGGAGTTCATACGCACACAAATAACAGGATTGGTATATGGATGAGTTTGGGGGTTTTACATGGCAAGTGCTTCTCCCCTCAATTTTTTCACCTAGAGAATATAAATATTTGGAAAATAACAGGTGCTTGAGCTTTTTCAGGGCTTTTTCTTTTTCTTTCCTTTTTTTTTTTTTTAAGCCACGGGCAACCAACCACAATACTTTTGGTTTCTTTGTTTCTTTTTCTCAAAAACAGAACCAGCCTTAAAGGCACTCTTTTCCATTAAAAAATCAAAGAAAGTAAGAAATCTCCTTGGGGCCTACAGCAGCCTCCTGTAGCTCATTTCCCTAACACCAGTATAGATCTATCACTAATATATTGTCTAACATTTATAAACTTGGTAGAAGTTAGAACAGCTATGGGTAAGCAATAGAAAAATAAGATATACTGACAGTCTGATCTAATTGCCATCAAAGCCAGGGAGTGAAAAAGGGATTCACAGGCTGTGTGGAAAGGCAGGGCTGCTGTTCAGAAGATACTGTCTTTGAAGGGAGAAAAAGTTTGTCAGTGAAGTCTCACTGAAGTGAAAGATCTATAGAGCTCTTACTTTTACTTCAATTATAAACTATAGCAGAGATGAATCAGGACTGCCATACTGCCTCTTCCACGATGTTTTTTTTTTTCGATTCTTCATATTTTTTGTAGACAAAATCACAGTAAAGGAAAATTATTTTCTAACAATTAAATTTTGGTAGTGTTTGGAGTCAGCAAGCGCACGGCACAGCAATGTGTGATCCCTGTGCAACAGCTGGAACATCTCTTGCTGTGTTGGCAAAAGCTGCTGGCCTGTGTGGTGACGTTGGGTGAGGGTGACGTGCCATAAACTACAGCTCGCCTAACTCTCCATCAGAATATTTCTCCTTTGAAACTCTGTCTCCCATAAACCCAGCATTTTTTAACAGGACAATTATGATCTTGCACTTTGGCTGTTTCTGTGAGTGTGCAGGATAATGGGAGCTGGGCAAAGGCACCTCCAGGCTCTTTCTGGGAAGCTCAGCCCAGTGCTCCTAGCGTGATTATAGCTTCGTTCACTTTTAGCTTGGTGACTTGGTGGAAACACCTCTTTATCCCATGTTTCTATGATATTTCGATCAAAAAATCAGTATTTCCGACTTTTTCATAGTGTTCCAATAATTTCGGGAGTTTGACATTGCATTTTTCATTTGTCTTCTAATTAAAATTCAAAGTTGGAGCGCCCACTGGAATAGGAATTGTGTGTGTAAACCAGATCAGCTGCAGAGGTGATATTGCCTATACAGGCTATTGAGAAAAGTGAGATGTTTGCCATTCACTGTGCTAATTAAAGCTTTTTCATTCATGTAAATTCAGCATTATTGCTACCCTTGCTTGGCACTGTAGTACAGAGTGTGTTATTGCTGATCAGATGACTGATTTACAATTCATAAAATTATTTATGAAACAGTTCAGATCTCTTGAGCCTGAAGCCTGGTGTTAGAAATAACTTTAACTTAACTAGAAAAGCTGGGTGCTTTTGAGGTAGAAAAATTCTGAAATCCTTACTAGGTTTCATTACAAAAAGAAATGTTTTTTCTCATTCAGCCATCCTGTGAGAGTATTTTGGTGGTCTATGACTATCATGAGGAATGATAGCAATAGCATGACAAAATTCATAAAACAAGTTTGGATTTTAGGCCACATATGATGTTGCAGAAATGACAGAATGCTGAGCAGACAAAATAAGTTAAAGCATCATCTAATGGATGAATGCACATGATGTCTGTATACAGTTTAGATGTTTTGGGTACACAGCAATTTGTGGAACAAACAGATCAAGGCATTTGCAGCAGCATTTCTTTAAAAGAAAATTCACTAGAAGAATTTGACAGTGTTTTACACTGTCATCTTAAAATATGTTTTAGCAGTGTCAGTTTGAACTTGAATTTTGAAAATATTATTTATTAATTTAGCATAATTATTGCATACAGGGAGCCAGTTTTACTTTGAAATGAAAATCAAAAATTTCTATTTGGAGTATGTCTTTAAAAGACACTTTTTTTCTCTACATAGATTCTTTCTTGTTGTTTTCACTCTGTCTGCACTGATGTGATGAGGTAAAAAGCTCATTTCTTTCCAAATGAATATATAATGATGCTAGTACTAAAACAGTTAACTGGATAGCTGATATTTACAAAAATCTTCAAATGTAATGACTTCAAGTTCTTTGTTGAATATTCATTAAATATCCTTTTCTCATAGGGCTTATAAATTCTCTGAAATGCAATACATACACACTTTAAAATTTGACAGAAAATACTCGTATTTCTAAGATAAAAGGTTTTTTCTTCTTTAAGCACTCTCTCAAATCATATATAATCAGGAACATTGGCAACACTGCTGCTCAGAGAAGGACAGAGTGAACATCAAGAAATCCAAATGAATTCAATCCCATTAAATGTAATGGTGTGGTAAATCTCACTATACCATCTGCTGTAGAAGGCTGAGACACTATTGGAATTCCACATCTTATTTACATAGCAGATAAGAATGTGTTGGGAGATTTATACGGTGAATGAATACCCAGAGACAAAACTAAGTTTCTAGTCTCTTCACATCTGGGGAACATCTACATCTGTAGAGCATTATACAAAAACTACTGTAAGTTAGCCTTTCTCTGAAAGACCCTGCCACTTCATTCCAACATTACCCGTTAAAGAGAAAAACCCCAGCACAAAACAGTGAGAAAGTTCCTGCAAACACTGGTGGGAGCTGAGCTACTTCATCACAAGAAAACATAACCTCCCCTAATTTAGTACATATTTCCCAAAGAATTAGCATCAAACATTGTAACAAATAGGTTGTATCATATTTAAAACATCTGTGCTGTGAGTTCAGAAATCAACCTGTGGCAAAACATTAAGGAAAATATGCCACAGATTTATTTTTTCCCCTCTCTTGAGCATTCAGGTTGACACTGCATTTTAACTAGATTCAAAGCTTTCATTTACTTAATACTGAAATAGAGCTGAGCTGCAGCCCAATTTTAAACCAGATGATATCACAGGTGTAACTTGCAAAATATATGAACTATAGTGGAACAAAACACTGCACAGTAGCCCCCACCTTTAAAGAGGATATGCTCCTCTTTATCATTATCTTTAATAAATCTTGAGCTTGCTTGGGAATGGCATGTCCTTTGTGCACATTGATTGTAAAACCCATCACTTGTCAATTCAGCTAAACATTAAAGTTCTAATACATCAAAAGTGCATAGGGGAGCTGACCTGGGCTAAGAAAGCATTTTATGCAGGAATATTAATAGAGTTCTTCTGCAGCTGCCTCATGTACTTCAGATTGGAAACCTCTGAACCAAAGCCAATTGACAGTAACATATTTGGAAAGGAAGATGCTTTTAAATTACCTCCTTTCCATTTAATCAGACAAGCAACCTCTGAATCCCAAGCCGTAGGTGAATGTTTAAGAGAACATTCTTTATATAGTTAGCTGAACCATGCCCAAGAGCACCCACTGACAGCTTTCCTATTACCAGAAGGACAATGAATCATATGAACTTTGCTGACACACATGCTATAATAATTGTTACATTTTCTTTTAGAATATATCCTTGGGCTCGTTTTTGGCCTCACCTTAAAGGTGACAGCTTGTAAACTACATAACCTAGCCTTCCACTAAATCATCAATAACAGTTCATAAAATATCCTGTGATAATTTAGCAGTGCATTGGTTCTGATCCTAATGGAATCAGACATCAGTAGTTATGCTATTTCCTCCTTGGATTCTGGATACTTCTATTGAACATTTGTTAAAACAGTTGTTCATCTACAGTGTACATATTCCTGCCAAGCTTCATGGAAATATTTCTATCCATTATTTTCTAACGTCAGCTCTCAGTAGAAGTTTGCCTTTTCTGTTTGGAACTTTGCTGCTATATAGACATCTTTGTTTCATAAAGCAGACATAGCTGTAAACATTAAAACATACACATTTGTATTCTCTTCAGGATAATGGCCAAATTTTCACAACAGCTTTCCAAGTAGAAACACAGAAACAAGAACAAGTTCTGTATTTTTCTATGTCACAACCTTATTAATTAAGTCTTTTGTTTTCAAAGGCATGTCTTAGGCAATCCACATTCATATCTACATAACTTTTCTCCACTGAATGCTCTAAAAGACATTTCTGGGCAGTATTAGCATATTTTGGATGCTAAGGCAGTACTAATATTATTAATTTTTATATTGTTGATATATATATTGTTACAGTGTTACCAAAAAAATCTTACTGAAGCGATATGTTAATTACCTTTTCCTTCATCATGGTAAATACTTGCCAGTAGAACTGGTGACAATAATGCTATCAGAATAGAGATTTCAATAGATTTTAGGCAGCATTTGGTACGTGTTACCCTTTTTGTTCTGGATTCCCTTCTGGTTTTTTTTCCAGCTTGGCAGAGCCTTGGGGGTGCCGGTGGTTGGTGTACTGCCTGCAGAGACCCTCATGTCCCTGCCAAACCTGGCGCATCAGGGTGGGAATGTCTCTGCAGCTCCTTGCAGGCTGTGGCCCCAGAGGTGGGGAGTGCCCTGGGTCCCCTCTGCCTGGCTCACTCACCTGGGTGTCCCTGAGGCATGGCTGATGCCACACCAGGAGCTGCAGGGATCCTTGGGTGTCAATGACTGCCACCAAAGCCAGCAAAGGAGGCATGAAAGTTGACATCAGTTGGATACAGCTGGCTGAGTTAAGAGTTGCCAGAGTATTTCCCCATGATTTTATGCACCTGATTTAACCAGTGAACTTGGGCTGCTTGTGCAGTCAATAAGCTCTTCCAGAGCTGGAGCAGCTCTCTCTGTTCTGTGGTTCTATATTGAAGACTTCTGTGATTACGTCTAGATGTCTAAATATGATTAATATTAAATCTCTTTTTCACGTCAAGAAATGCTGGGATTTATTTCAAAAAATAACTGTAGTTAAAGACAGTGGAATTGTCAGATACCATCTCTATAAATAAAATTTTGGATTTCTTACTGTGCAGATTATTCTGTGAATTAATTTTTGCATAATTTTGTGAATTCTTTTAATATTTCAAATTTTAAAGTAGCAATTTTATTTTGCTATGAAAAATACATATTTTATATAACTATATAGCTGTGAAAAATACTACAACAGAATGCATGAGTCGTAAATACTTTGATGCCATTCTGTCTCATTTATACCTTTCAAAGGCAGCATCATTTCTAGATCTGCCCAGCAAAGCAAAGGCTATGGCTTACAAAATAGTGTTTTTCCTGCTCATTTCCAGGGACTCTGTAGATACCATGTATGAAGCTGCAGATGCAGAGTGGGTATGGAATGATTAGAATGTGACTCCTTCTGGTTGCTGTCAGGTTTGAGACCTTCAGTTTCAACCTGAGAGAATGTTTCACCTTCTTCTCCTCCATCTCCCCAGAAGGTCTTCCAAGAAAGATCCAATCCATGTCTTTCTTGATCTCTCCAAACCTCAGGTTTCCACAAAAGCTTCAGTACCAGTACCAGTACCAGCCATTCAGGAGTTTTGGATTCCCTGAGCCTATACCCTTCCTTCTCAGAGAACTTTTCCCGACTGTGACTGAAGTCTCTCAGTAACAGCAAACACCTGATTCCTCTGCCCTTGTCACAAGGCCAATTATCTTCAACCCTCTGATCTTTCTCTTTCTCCTCCCTACGCTCTATCATTTCTCTTGTGTGACCACATTGTCTTCAGTTTTCTTTCATACCAATCTGCTTCAGATCTAACGTCACATTTTTTCGACTTTGTCCTTGAGATAACTTACTGCATCTCACGTATGAATAAATACATATAAAAATAACTATGTGTAAAGGCACATATGAATAAATAGGTGTCATGGTAACTGCAAGACTTGATGGTGACCTCTTTTTTTCTAACCTTTCCTATTGGCTTTTTTTGCTTATGCTTTTTGCTTATGTTATTTCGTGCTAGGATCTTGTCTTCTTTAACACGTGAGGACATGAAACACCTGAATTATTTAGCAATTCTATTAAAACAAAAGTGGAAGAATCCCATGCAAATGTAGTCCTTATATTCACCTGAGCTACTGCTTATTTCCTTTGCCAAAATGAAGAGAAATGGTTGAGTTGCCTTCTCTAGAGAAGGTGTTAAGTCCTAATGAACATTATGCAACAGGGAAATACAGGGGTTGTAAAGCTTCTCCAAGACACGACTCCTTTTATTCCCTCTGAAGGAGTCTATCACTGCCATTCTGGGCAAGGTTGCAAAGACTGTGTAAGCATTATATAATTTTCTGGTTTATTTCTAAGACATGAATTTTTGTCTCTGGGCTTTTGTTGGTTTTTTTCATTTGTTTGTTTGTTTTTTAATAAGAATGTCAATCCATTTCACACAGTCTTATCTTTTTCAGTCTACAGAATGATACCCAAGATAAATACAGTTATCTTTTTGATAGAAGCTGTTTTGAACTCTAGATCGCAGGTGGAATATTTTGATGTGTTTTGCTAATATCCAGCATCTCTCTATCTCATATATTTTGTGATATTTTGATAACATCTCACTTATGCAATTGCAAGTTTTTCTGAAACATCAATAAATCTTTACTTTGCAGGAGGAAAACTGGCTTTGTAGCTTTTAGTTCCTCTAATACAAACTGTGGAGGTAACCGGACTATGTAACATCTTCCAAAGACAATCAGAACGATTTCATTTGCAAATATTCAACATCACAGAGGTCTGAAAATATCAAATTACTTTTTTGGCAAGTAATGTGATAGTCATTAAACATGGACTTTAATTTCCTTTGTGACACTTCAGTTGCTGGCATAACCCACGAACTGAACTCACAATATTTAAGAAGTCCAGTGCAGTCATGGAAGTGGCACACAGAGTACTACTGAGCACACTAAAGAGTCTGTGTAAAGCCCTTGCTGTAAGGAGGAAAACGAAGCAGACAGACAACAACAAACTGTGTTTATTCAGTCAGGATATATACATTCCATGTTTTCCTTTTTTATTTTAATTTAGCTTGCAACTCCTTACGTACTGGTTTTCCCAAATGAATTATCACACTTTTATCTTAGCTGTCCATTACAACAGAGACATTAATTGTTGTCTGAATAATCTGAATATTCATTATAGAAAATACCCTCTAATGAAAATTATTTTGCATCTGTACAGGAAGTAATGGTGACTAGTCAAAATACTGAAGTTCTCATTAAAAATGGTCAGAAAACATAGACGTAAAAATGTATTTATGCTTTACAAATAGAGTTTTGACTGTTTATAACCCCACCCATCCAGAGTCATGCAAAAATGTACCATTGTACAGTCCTGATCCTTCAGAGTTACCCTTCCAAAATGAGAGGAGGCTGGGTGGAGCAGGTGCCCATGGATTGCTGCTGCTGGAGCACAGCCTCAGGACCAGGAGCATTTTTACCACCCCATATGTGTGGGTGGCTGCTTTTTGAAGAGAAAGTCAATGTCATAGTTTTTGTAAGACAGATGGAATACTCTGAAGTTTTCCACAGCTATTCCAATTGCTAAATGTGGCTAAAGATGCCTGTCTGTCAAGACACTGTCAACCATAGAACAGCCAATAATTATATTTTGCTCTGAAATATTTTCAGGTTAAAAATCTAATTTTTTTTAAAGTAGAAAATATAAATTCTCCAAAATTGATGCTGAGCATAATCTTGCTTCTGAAAACAACAACAAGACAGTTTCTCCTAAAGAACAGAAGTGGACTACTCCTGTCCTTTTTATAGTCTCTACATCCTAGGAAGGACAGTGATGTTTACTCAGAAATACCATTGTAGAGTAGTAAAAATGTGTTCCACCATGTGGAATAATTTTTAAAATTTATTATTCCACGGACTTTCAAATGTTTTTATGCCTATGAAAAGTACAATGCCCTATTCTACCTAGCCAAGAAGCAGAAAACTCCTTTTTATTGATTGAGGGATGTCAGCAGCAAGCATATTAATACTTATTCACAGTATTTTTCCTATGGCATTCTGACATTAACTGTGATAGAAAAAATCCTAGGGTATTCCTAGTGAAATGGCACAAGATAAATCGAATTTTTAATGGAAGCTTAGATCTCACCAGAGCCCTTTTTTCATCCTGAGGTTTTAGCCATGCAGGATGGAGCCCATTAAGCAGAAGAGAAGTGAAACAATGTTGCAGAACAGTGCATGTTTACTCATTAATGAGAAGTTCTGATATAAAACTGGACATTTCTTGCAGGGTGGAATCTTTTCATTCTTGATTTTGGGAGGGAGGAAGACAGCAGAAAGGAGGGGGAGGAATCCTTTAATTGTTAGTGCAGGTTTTAAACTGACAAGCCTCAAAGGCAGAATACTGACTCTTTGATCTTAAAAGGGTTGTAAAAGGATGGTCTCACTTGTGTTTATTCAAATGTTTGCAGGTAAACGCTGATAATCTAAACTGAGTCAAAGATGCAGAATTTAGCATAAGTGATTTGCATATCAAGAGCCTCAAAATAAATACCAATTCAGAGATCTTAAATGTTGTCAAAAACTAATCATGACTTGAAATTAACTTGGGGCTTGTCTATGTATGAAAGTCTGTGCTCAGGAAGCCAAAACATCCATTGGCAACCAATGCTCTAATAGATGTGCTTAATCCCCACTAGGAGGGCTGTGTGGCAGCTGCAGGAACCTGCAGTCACGTATCTGCTGGTTCGGGGCATATCGAGCCAAAGGGCAACCTGGGAGGGCAAAGAGTTGAGCTCTGCGTCCTCACCACCAGACCTTCTCCACTGGAGACATCCTTTGGAGACAACCTGTGGCTGATTCCAGTGAATTGCTGGGAGAACTGCTTCTAGTGAGTGCTCTTGTAGACAATTTGCATTTTGCTGTTTCTGGGCAGAGTTGTTAATTCTTGAACTACTGGATTCTTGACAAGTTTTTTTTTGCTATTTGTAATTATTCGTATTTCAAGTAAAGGTATTACAGTTTCTAAATTACTTGATTGTCTTCAAAATCTATTTTTAGCACCTGGTTCCTGCTACTTACTTTACAGCTAATGACTTCTTGGCATAATTTTGTGCCTGTTACTTGACTGAAGGAATGTGTATCCTGTATGAGTACTGAGAGACGGGTTTGGAAGTACAGGTCCTTCATACTTCCTCTCCAAAAGTCAACAAAAATTGTCTGTGTTTTGGAAGTCTTCTGTGTGTACAAATGCTGCCACTGAGGAAATGAGATATTAATAATTAACATTTATCAAGTCAGATCAGCCGTACCACCCAACTTAACAAAATAAGATTAAATTTTCAGCCTCTCGATTCCCTTGGGAGAATGTTTAGGATATCAACAAAAGAGACAGGGAAATAATTTATATTTGTGAAAAAAAATTGCAAACTGCTTCAGTCTGAGCAATATTTTGTTATGTGGGAAGAGTGGCTGATTGCAGTGTCAGAGTTAGGTCAGCACTTCAGTCCTTCTCCTTCTGTACATTTCTGTGCATTCGCAATTTGCTCCTTACAGAGACAACAGAGATCTGTAAGACTAAGACCAGTTATGGGCATAGGAAATATATTAATGATAGACACCCACACAAGGAAAAATTAGGAGCAAGCAATTGGCTTTTTCAGCTGCTCATTGCTTACTCAATTTCCTCTTCAGGTGTTTGTCCCCCACAAAATCTCTCTATTTTGATGTGCCCAAAGTTTGAGCTGGTGACATTACAGGTTACTCTTCAGGGAATAAAAGTGCAGTGTTACCAATCAATATAGCAACTTAGTAAATCATAAAAGGTAAGTCTAGGTTTCAGTTCTCTAGAACTGGGTCTCCATGAAAAGTGAGTAAGTGCCTGTTGGATCCAGCTATGGATCTTGGGCTGAGATTTTCATAGGAAATCAGGAAATGCATACTAAATTGGTTACTTTTTTAAAGACCTAAGTCTTAAGAAGCATAGTTAAAGTCCTTCTTTTAGATCTAATGTCCTGAGTTGAAGTTTGCTGTTAGTACAGTTACGTTAGGCCATAATTTCATCTGAAATTATTTAGAATAAGAAAGCTTTTGAGTAATTAATTTGTTCATTTTATTGTAATATTAAAAAGCCAATAATTGTTGGACATGGTAGGAAAGCAACTTTTGAGAATTTGTGGAAATTCTGATTATCATCTTCCTTCCTCTGCCAGCACCAGGGAGAAGCTGAAGTGCTAACAGAAGCACTCAGCACCTACCTAATGCCAGCCCTGCCCTCTGATGATGGCACTGAAATCTGACATTCAGAAAACTTCTCTGCTGGTGTTGCCATAGTTCCCTGAGCTCAACACCTGCAATCCAGCTGCCTCCCCACTGCGATGGCTCACTGACATTTCAACACTCTGCTTCGTCCACCTTATTGACTCTCCAACTTCCTGCCTTACTGCTTTATCCCCGTTCTCTGCCCACTTTTCCCGGTCCCATTCTACCCATCTTTTATTAGTCAGATGTCCACAGCTCCTCTGACTCTGAAATTTTCACTCGCTTTATAAGATGTCTTACTATTGCTTGTCTACTGCTCTCCCAACACCTCTTTTCTTTCTCCCAGCTCCTGTCCACAGAACACACAGAGTGGTTTGAATATCTGGATGTTATCTCAAGTTCTCATACTTGTAAACCAGAATAATAACTAACCAAACGAGCAGTCACACCGGGTCATTAATTATAGCCGTCTTAAGACTGTTTGCTATCTGAGCATGGGTCTAATCTTACTGTTTATTGAGTTAATCAAGCCTTTATTTTTAATAAAGATGCTTATATTTTTGAAATTTAAGTATGTATTCTGGAGTTTTTCATCAAAAAGTGAGTGCAGATCTCAAGTTCAACAAGATTATGTGCAGCTGGCCACTGTGTACAAAAAAATGACCTTATACTGTGCGAATATATATTTTTTTTAAACACTTATGCGTATCTAATGATCCATTTAAAAAAAAAGTTTACGAAAGTGCAAAATGAATACTTTCCTATTGCAAAACCTAAAGCACACTTTCAGATTAGGTTAAAGCTGGCTGGAATGTTTCTATTATCACTCCAGGTTTTTTTTACATGATAGCAAGTCAGGAGCTAAAAAGAAAAGTACAGTGAGTTTGGTGTTGCTTGAAGCAAGGTCTAATTCTGGGGTAGAAGTGCTGCATGGCAGTAGAGAGGTTATTAGATACTACATGGGCTTCATTTGTGTCACTGAGAGTGATTATAGTGCAGTAGTTTGTTTAGTTTGTTTCTAATAAGAAACTGTAGACTTAATACATGCCTCTAGAAGAATATGATCTTTTGACAGATTTATTTTAAATATCACAGCACTGTAAATTTTATTTCAGCTGCACTCTGATCCTATATTGCACCAAATCCCATCTGTGAGACGCCAAAAATCTCAACTTCTGATACATTAAGAATTCTGAACACCTCAAGATATTCTGCTTATGAGTCTTAATGACACTTTTTGGGTTAAATACAAATGTGAGAAGAATATGAACACCCTGGATGTTCAGTCTCACTAAACATAAGTGAATTTACAGTGTCTGGACCTCAGAAGATTTAGTCCCAAGCACTTAGTCTCGGGAGATTTCAACAACATTTTTGATCCTGCTAGTATATGATTATCCTAAATACATGAGTAATTCAGCGGACTTAGCTGGTACTGCTCAAACCCCTAAAGTTGATAGTACACAGTTGTAGGATCATGGCCTTAACACGGCAGAGAAATATGTCTGTGGGGGATTTCTTATTTCAGTTCAGGAGCATTGTAATGATAAGTCCTTGTGAGTGAAACTAAGGCTGTATCACCAGGTTTATGGCATTGCTTCACTTCACAGTCACTGTCATAAAACCCAGATTAGTATGGTTCCGTTGAGTGTATTTTACACATTATTTCCTAAGAATGAGTTTGTGATAAGCTATTTTCTCTCTTTTTTAACATAACAGTTTTTGTTAAATGATTTCCAAATTTTAATGCCCAATATGATCTTTGAAAAGCTATAAAGTTTTAACAGACTCTAAATATAAAGTGAGTGAATAAAATGCTAGGGAGTCTGTGGTTTGATCCCAGGAAATCCTGATTAATAGCCTTTAGCTTTTTTTAGACCACCCTGACTACATTGTGAAAAACAGTTGACTTATTTTATTGCTTTTAGACTGTAATTCAAGCTACTAAATTTATAACATTTTTTAAAAAACTAAATGAAGACATAAGAATTTGGATTTTTTCATATGAGACCATATGCTGAACACATTTCTTGCTCTATTTAGTTCCGTCCTGTAAATATACAATTTTCTGTATTTTCTAAACACTAAATTCTATTGCTAAATTCTATTTTTAATATAAAAAGGGTCCAATCCAAAACTAATGTAATTATTGTGATAGTAATTGTATTCATAATGTTCTTTCTGATTTTCATTGATCAAGACTCGCATATTTAAAAGTGAAACTAATAATTGTTGCAGGGTAATTTGTCTGATAATTTTTTTTTTAACTTAATGTGTAGTTTATAAAAACAGTATTTAAAAAAATGGTAGTGGCATCTTATTCTTTGTTAGTTATAATATCAATTTAAAAAAAGAGAGATGTTGTTGGTCTGAATCTTGACATTACTGGTCAAGGACAAGGCATAAAGCTAAACTGAGTCCTTTTGTTTTAATGACTCGCGAATCCTCAGTGCTGATTACCCTACAGAAACTTAATTGCTTCACAGACGAGATTTCCAGAAACTTGAATGGTTCTTCGTCCTGGTATGGGTCTGAACAAAGGTGGTGAAACATGGCCTATGATATGAAACTGCTGTATAAAAAGGCTCTGTCTACACACAGGGTGTTTTCATGTACATGTGCTGTGGTCATGTGCATACAGAAAGGATGGATTTTTTCTTACTAAAAAATGGAACTCTTTGGGTCATAGTATTTGCAGCAATAATAGATGCAAAAGGAAAGAACCAACCTTCTACAATGCTAATACAGAAGGCTGATTATTTTAAAAATAATTTCCATATTGTGCAAAATATAACAAATCTGGAGTAAAAAAGTAAGCATTATATGTATATAGAAAACTCTGATAGCTAAGTAGCAATAAACAGAATAAATTTGCATTGTCTTTGCAATATGTTCAGATTTGCTTTTTTTTTCAAGAAAAAATAAATGATTTTCCACATAATAGCAAACTGAGTTTACTATTTCTGAAATGCTCTTAACATAGAAGGAAACATATTTTAATATTAGTGCTTATCACAGCATTTAAGGCATCACCATCCCCCCTCAAGCTTTCTACTCTTAAATAAAAACGGAAAAATCCTATTGTTTTCCTAGGTTCACTTTGCTTCCAGTGATTGATGTAGAATTTTACTGCCATCCAATGGCAAGGACCTATTATAGCCTAAGTAAATGTCTAATGCTTTTTGATCAAATTGCAGTCTAGGGAATTTAACTTATGTAGTACACTTAGAACTTACATCAATACATCTCTGTTCCTTACACAGTGAGAAAGAAATATGACTACAGTTTCAATTTATTCTGTGCTTCCTAATTCAATTTTACTCTGAATTACTAATATTGTGGTACATAATTACCTAAATGAATAAATCAACCTAAGCTACTCACTAAAAAGAACATTAGTGTATAATATTAATTTTTGCCTGTACCTTGTCATGTTAGTTTAAAAGATTCCTTTCACCACAATTAAGAGAATTTTCCTTGTTGTTAAAATATGCTTTTGCTAAAATACTCTTTTCCATTTTACTTACTGTGTTTGGAGATTTCACAGTTGTTATTGTACACTAAAGAATTTCTTTATGCTCAAATGTGTTATAGGGGATTTTTTGTGCACTTTTTTTTTCTTTTTTATACTCACAAACCTCTAGGACAGAAAGATGACTGCTTAAAACTATAATCTGAAATATATGGATTTTGGTATACTTTTATCCTCTATGCTTTTCAGATTCAGCTTCAACTGGCAGTCCAACACAACAGTGTTTTTTTAGAGTTCTAAGAAGCAATCTAAAGTTAACACACTTCATTTTTCAAGTGTTTATTTTACTGAGGAAATTATATAGATCCATCTACAGGAAATAACTTCAGACCTTGTCCAGAAAATAAAGCCAAGCCTTCATCTTGTACTACTAACCAAAAATTACAATAATTAGTGGCTGCTAAAGGGAAAAAAAAAAAGACCTACCAGGATGAAGGAAAATATAAGTTTAGAATAAAAGAGAAAAAATAAATAACACAAAGAATAGACTCTGTTATTTCTGTTGTTTCCTTTTAGTTAGAAGACTTCTCACAGACTGTCACTTTGTTAGGATTTCTCTCCATTGCCTGTTCAAGCCAAGGGATACACTTCCAGTGACATAAAAGAGACCTAAAGCATGTCCCAGTCATGCACTTGTTTCTCCTCACACAGATGGCTGCCTGGTGTGTCACAGGTGTATTTCAATTCAAATTTTTAAAAAACATTTTTGGCTTCTCACAAAGATGCAAACGGTGGATGTGTACTTTAAAAGTCAGAATATGTAGGAGCACTTTCGGAGATGTGATGTTGATCCCTTGCCACTATTTCAATTCTTTTTAACAGCGCCATGGCCACAATCTTTGACCATTATCACAGATGTATAGAAAGAATTATATTTGATTAAATGACATTATTAAACTGCAGCACTCTATAGCACGTAAGGTTACTGGAAATGGAACAAGAAACCGGGTAAAGAGCACAGTCCCAAAAGACCTGGACATATGCCTTATGTGTCCATGCCTCAGAAAAATTCTACACTTAATAAATGGTTCAATTACAAAATTAAAACTTTCCTTCTCTAACTGAAATACATTATCATTAATCAGCACAAAGACTTTGGGGTGCATGTGCAGAGAAGAGTACCATGTTTAAATATACCAGAATTAAAGTAGGCACATGTATGTTTGCTATTGCAGTTCTTTAATACTAAAAGAATGGGTATAATAAAATAGTACAATAAGAAAATTAGGATAATGAGAAGTAAGTTATTTGTATTATTATGTTTATTTTGTAATTAATATCAGACACCACAACTGCTCTTGAAAAAGACAGCTTACTCTTCTCAGTATTGCTATGTCAGTAATTGATTGGAAAATGAGTGCAATACTTCTCTACACTTTTAAATTTGAAAATAAAGTTTCATGTAATGTTGATGTTCATAAAATTTATAACTGGTAGAAAACAGGGATAGATTGCTATGATATCATTACATACAAATGTGTCTGGTTCCTTCACCCCCCTGAATTTAGACTGCCAAAGAGCACCAGCGTCAGAAAAACAGCGTAGGTGAGTACATGTTCCTCCTAGGGAATATCCATTTATTGTTAGCTAAGTTTTTAATTCATTTTCTGAAGTATTCCTATTGCTATAGTTCTCAATGTTTGGTGTATATGCTTATGCAAATTTATCAAGTGAAATCAGTTCTACATTAATTTGTGCAAATAGCTACATTTTAATTCAATTTTAATACTCCAGGTAAATATACCTTTCACAAAGCAGATACTTTCTCTTATTCCTCAAAATTCACTTCATCTGTTTCTATAAATGGATAGAAGGAAAAATTTAATTTCAACCAATTCTTCTTTCATGTTTTGAATAATAGGTTGTTTTGAGTTTTATTCTTCTCTGTGCTTTGAACGAAAGGTCTGTGTGACAGCCAACAAAGCTGCACTGGCTTTGTAGCACTCATTTTATGAGACATGAGATAAGCATCTCTCTGCATGGTTCTCCACGAGTTCAGCTGGCCACAGCACATGGGCAGGCCTCAGGAAATGGAGACTTCCCCTCACTTCTGCACACAGATGTGTGCAAGGGGATATCTGCTGGGGAAGGGCACTGCAGGTCACAGGCACAGCACAAAGAGGGAGTGTGGGAGCTCAGTGATGTTTTCTTGGGTGAATCTGGGGCAATACCATCACTCCAGTGCTCCTGCCAACACAAGCAGAGCTGGTAAAGTGGAGACCATGGAGAATACAGCATGAAGCATTTGTTAATGGGCTACAGTGGCCTCTACTCAGCTATTTCCCCCACTGCAGGAGATATCATCAGTCTATCCATCCACGATTTCTCTTGGCCAGGAAGGGTGGAGAGCCTGTGTAGTGAGGAGAGGCAGCTCTGCCACCAGCAAGAGGGAGCACCCAGCAACCAACCTTACCCTGGGAGAACTTTCTGCTCATCACCTCCCTCCTTTCACTCTCTCCACATGTTAATGCATATTCCAACAATTCATCAAAATAACCAGAAGGCAAACCAACACCGAACCGCCAGCCCTCAGAACTGAATAAGCTGCTCACAGTCAACTGCCTTTTTCCTAGTTTAATTTTCTTTGTGCATTTTATAAGGCTCTGTGTGCTCAGTGACAATCACTTCTGCAAAGCTGCATTTCATTTCCTCTGACCACTAAAACTGTGATCTGCTTTACTTGCCTGAAACAAGTATCATGCGCAGATTTTAATTATTTAGTCATGATTTAGCATGCATGATATATGGGTATCATTATCAATGGCTGCAATATCTCTTCTTTTGGCTATTTAACATGGGGAAGATGCTCTTTGTTATTAACATCTGTTCATCAGGGACACAGACCTTCTCAGCATTACTAGCACCTTCTGTTTTTGTCAGGAGAAAGGAAAGTGATCAAGAGCCTCATCAGAGCCTAATTTGGCACTGATGTGTTTTCCTTTCTCTTAGCATAGCCTAGATCTAAATTGTTCCTTAAAATTACGGTAGCTGTTAAAATACTGCTCAATAACTAGATATGACTAGGCATAGACTAAGATGGTAGAAATACCAGTGTATCATTATTTAAATGCTATGGCTGTGTGGGGGCTACAAGATGAAAAATAAGTTAATAAAAGACGTGGCGGAATTAGAAAATAAGATTAGTGAAGTGCTGCAGCCGTGAAACCATCTTCTAGCTATGAAAAAATGGCTAATCTTATTTTTCCCCCTCTAAGCTCATTCCAGTTTTTCCGCAGCCCAGTGAAGGCCTCACAGCAGAAATGTCTCCTTTACATTTACCTTGTTATTGTAGCAGGCACTTTATTAAGCTTTTTAAGGATGGATCCTGTGTTCCCAGTAAAACAAGGCTCTCATCCTTGGCTGCTGCTCTCCAGTGCTGTCCTGGCAGCAGCAGCCCTTTGCAGAGGGGTTTCCCTGCTCGGCTGCTTCCCAGGTGGGTCGAACTCGAAGGGATGGGTGGGCTTTGAGGACAAACTGAGCTTGAACTTTATTGAAGGTCCTTCGTGAGGCAAAGGTAAACAAAAAAACCAGATTTCTTCAAAGGCGTTTGATTCCGTGAGTGCTGCCAATACTAAGGGAGTATAACAATGTTTGTGCTCCAGAGCAGGATCTTATTTCTTCCTAAAAGAAAGCATCAAAATCTGATCATGTAGATAAAAGAGGAAACTTCTCATGAATATACTCTACGTGATTAAAACTCCAGCTCCCTATGGTTTAGACCTGGAAGACATTTTAATTATCTATCTAACATCTTGCTATTTCTGGAATTTTGACTGCAAATGTGTCTGACATAGTGTTTCATGGAATATCCTCTCCTCATATAACACTTTTTTTATACTCCAGATGTACAGTAAACAACAAAAGCCTGTTTTATCTCTTATCCTTCATCAGATGAAAGTGAAAGATAACTAAAAGAAAAAACCTTTTAAAGAATATATTTTAATCATAGATGTCCTGCTTATAATTTAAAGTCCCATAACAATCTCCGATATGCTTTACCAAGTAAGTCCAAACAACACAGAACTGAAAAATTCAAACACTAACACTACTGTAAAAAAAAAAAATCAGCAAAGAAAAGCCTTACATTGTTCTTATTTTTTCAGGCAAAAAATATTCAGATTTTTTCACGTAATTACTATTTTTAATCAATTTTAACAAATATCATCCCATCACAAATTAGCAGCACAGAGAAAAAAAATTACCATGATAATCGTAAGCATGTTTTGGTTCTGAATACATAAGTAAGAGCAATTTAATCACCAGGGTGATTTTCCAAATGTAATCCAGCCTATGGGATAATACTGCTACTAATAGTTTGCAAATGAGAACATAAATGCAGCATATAAAAGGTAGATATCGTGCTTACAGTTGAATGTCTTTAAAGTTTATATTACATTGACCACATAAATAGTGTTTGAAAAGCAGGGAATTATTACAGACACTGAACGAGAAATATGAAGGAACTCGAACAGACTCAGCCTGCGCCAAGGGCTTGAGTGGGTTCTAAAATTGCTTTATCACTTCTTGAACTAGAGCGTTGGACTAATGGTTTAATATAGCTAAAATCTCAGCAAACATTTTCTCAGGGACTAGTCTATTTCCTAGATTAGTCCCTGAGTTTAATTGATATGAAGACAACGGCTGACATCTGTCGGGCCGGGTGTTGACCCACACAAAATGTCTCTGCTGTGAAAGTCTGAGCTGGTGAAGACGGGAGCTTGCAAGGCTGTGCAGCTTGTCCAGGGAGGTTGACCTCTGCTGCCCAAGCAGGATTTGCTGCTGCCCTGGGCAGGCTCTGGCAGGGCGCGCTCGCTGGAGCGCAGCCGCGGGCGAGCCCGGCTGGCACCTGATCCGGGCACTCCACGGCAGCTGGCACCCAGAGCTGTGCCAGCACGGGCTGTGCCCTGGGACACTGCACTGCTGCCGTGGCCATTATCTTCAGACCAGTAATTAATTCAGGATTTGTAAAAAAGTTTGTTAAAGAAGTATCTAAACTGGGGGTGGGAGGCTATAAGGCAGGACTGTATTCCGAGAAAAAATAACTAGTGAATTCATATGTACTTTTTAAAACCAGATTAACCGCTTGGATGATAATCTAGCTTGTCTTTGTGCACATATGTACATCTATAAATTCATCAATTGATTCCTACATCCACAGTGTATCTTTAGTAAGCCTGCTTTTTTAAACGCAGTCATGTCAAACTCATTTTATATAATGCGCTTCATCTGGTGTCCTGGTGCTTGGTAGCAAACACTTTTGGAAGAAGTTATTAACTTAATCATTATTAACATAAAAGTAAGAAACACTGTTATTCTATTTGCATTGTCAACCAATAGATGCCTGTTAATAAGTAAAAAGGAGACCTGCAGGAAATTATTCCTTTATCTTTTGGCTGCTGCTTTTTTCCTGTTTACCTAATGAGAAATGGGCTTTTGCAGGCTGATGTGGTCAGCTTTCAGTCAGCTGAATTTGAGTTATTTGTGCCATGGGTGCAGGGACAGCTCAGACCACCTGCTCAGGTGCAGCAACACTGACACTGCTCTCAGGAGCAGGCAAGTACAGCTGGTCTCCTGTCACACAGGCCTGCGCCAATAAACCATCTAGATCTATGATGGCTGTGTTTGTGCTCAGCTCCTGGGCTGTCTGGCTGTGTTTCCATGGAAGGAGGTAGAGGAGAGATAAGTTATCTCAAAACCAGTCACATCCAGCTGGGGTCTTCTAAATGCACTCAGGTTGTGTCCATTGAATGGAACGTGGAAATACTCTTTTGGTAGCAGCCAAATTTCAGAAGGGCTATTTTGCACCTTGATATAATAAACTCCATGAAACCAGGAGCTTAGAGCATAATGCAGGTATACCAAATAGCTCTGCAGAAGGCAGCCTGGATACAGCAGAACTCACACAGTTTTGGAGCCAATTGCTTAGTCTAAGTGAACAAAGCCAATTTCCTCACTGAAGTGCTGTGAGATACACGTGTACTGTGCTGGGTTTTAATTCGGTAACATTTCTCTGCTTCTCTGAGCGTTTGTAGCAAATGTCACCAACTCGTCATTCTTAGAGAGTGAGGAGCTGACTGTGGAGAGTAGCTGGCATGCACACACAGTACCTGCAACCCACCGGGAGCTGCTGCTGAACTGCTCTCACCAACACAAACTGGGGTAGCAGTGCCTCTAAGCTGAGCAAAAGCAGTGTGTCTGCAGTAGCCTGTGAGAGCTTTCTATGTTCCATGAAAATACTGATTATTGCTTCTTACCAAAAACACCATCCAAACTTTGTTCTACTTGGAGCACAGGAATTTTTAAAACAAGCATCTGAGGCGAAGGCAGTTTTCAGAAATGTCATACATGCTAAAGCCTGATTTTGATCCATAAATTCCCCTACACTTATGCAAGTTCTGCTAATTTGTGCAATGACTTAAGAGTTTGCTGAGCAACCATTTCTTCTCAGCATCTCTGAGCATCAGTCCACACACAAAAGTCATTCACACAAGGTTTTGACCATAATGCTCTGATAAGGTATCAAGTCAGTGGGCTATCAAAACTCACTGCTACTTCTTAGCAAGGCATCCTTATGTTGGCAAAAATAAATACAGGAAATTGAATTTACAATAGGGTTCTTTCCAACTATATATAAACTTTAAGTTAATAGACAAATGACAGTCAGCTACGACAGTGCCTGAAAAGTTCTGGGATAACCACAGTTCATGTTCAGAACAAAACATATTTAGTTCTGAACCTGGATGCAGAAGGTTTTGGGCTGTCACTGTGCCACACACGAGGCGTTAACGGCAGCACTCACCCCGTGCTGCTGCGGGGCCAGCCCCACCCTGGGTGGGGCTACTAAGCTCTGCAGTCTGAGCTTGCCTGAGTGGTTGCTGGGGAGAAGGAGGGAAGTCATTCTAGGTACTGGCCAGGAAACAGCTGACTTGGAGCCTTTCCTTGTGTTCCTTTGGCATGGAAACTGGAGATGTTGACTGGAAGTGGTAAGTGATTTACATGGATATTATGGTCACAAACTCATGCTGGGTAAAGGAAAATGGTGCTATTTTAAAGAGGGTTGGCAATAAGGAAGAGATGTTTGTGATGAGGAGAGTTCCCAGTATCAGGTCAGTCTGTTGAAGTGGTTATTCCTGTAGCTCCCAGCTTCTTTCACTTAATGGATTCTGGGAAGTTTTAAGTGGGTTTAGTGAGAAGGGCTGTTTGGCAGCAGGGAGGATATTAATTCACAGTCATGAATAAGAACAGGCAAGTGTGGGCCTTCAGTTACTGGCTGATTCCCAAGTTACAAGGTGATTCTCAGTTTTCCAAAAGCAACTACTCTTATATTATTGAAAGACAAAGAGTCAGCCAGTCAAGAAAAGACTAATTGCTGTAAAATGTCTTATGTGGTTACTGGAAACATAGCAGAGATGTGGAAACGTGGGCTTACAGTTTGGGTAGGGTGGGAATGGTGAGTACATTAGTTCCTGCATTTTGACACAACTTTGCATAAATGTTGCATAGTGTTTCAAATCAAATGGAGTTACCATGATGGTCAGCTAATTTTCTGGTGTTGGATGATGGAGCTGGGTTGATTTTCTTCATTCTTTGGTTCAAGACCAAGTTGTGAAGAATGGCAAACTAACATCAAGACAACAAACTTTGTGAAGTGCAAGCAGTAGTAGGTCATATGTCCAGATATGCTCTTCTTTGTGTTTTCTCTCTGCTCTGGAAGCAGCTTTAGAGCTTGAAAGGCAGTGCCGGCTACTTAATCATTGCTAATCCAAGAATTCAAAACACAGAAAACTGTTATTTATGCCATGAAATTGCTCCAAAGGTTCAAATGTCTTATGTGTCAGCACAGCAAGTTTCCCTTGAGGTCCTGTCAAGACTGAATTTAAATGGCTTTGAGTCCAGGTAATTCCAGGCAAATTAGCTCCAACCACACTGAACCTGGAAAATTGCTTCTTTCAGGAAGTGGCGAGATTCATGCCTAGAAAACCCCACTTGTATTCTGCTCCAGGGGCTAGGTATAAATCTTTAGTGTTCTCATTAATCTTTTAAGCTGGGGAACATAAACATCTGGAAGCTTGCACTTTCAGAGTTCTGTAACACCATCTCCAACTGGTTATTTCACTTCTTTTGTCTATAATAATGCCCCACTTTATTCCCCATGTATTATTCATATATACCTTAAATTTAATCACCAACCCACTAAAGTTAAAATCACACTACACCTGAGATATAAACACCATCACACTGGAGTTGAGAACACATTATGCCTTATCCATAATTACTCTCATGCTGAGGTAAGGTTCCCACTTTTTCTTTGTGCTACTGCCAAAGCTTTTCTGGTTAGCAGTGTCCTTTTGTACCTGTAGACCAAATGCAAAATTTTCTTTTGGGTCCTTTCCTTTTTATGCAGGGAAGTTTTTTTCATGTTATGTGCAGCCTTCTAGTTAGCTGTTTTCTGCCACGTGTGAAAGTGCTGTTTGCCGATTAGGGATGTGCTGCCTTTGATTGCTGGAAGTGCTCGGGGTGTGTCCTCCGTGTTCCCCACTCAGAAGCGCCGCCGGAGGCTCCCGATGTTGCACAGGGAATGTCTCCTTTGCCTGAGCCAGCAGTTCGTGCCCTGTGCTCATCCCTCCTGGCAGTCCCTGTCTTCATTTGGTCCCCGGACTATTGTGTGATTTCAGCAGTGAAAAAAGACGCCACTATAGACTTGGCAGAGTATTTCTAGAGACAACTCTTCGGTGTTACTGGGACAGAGTTTGCATTCCGTGCTGCAGGGTGTGTGCTGGGCTGGGCTGGCACTGTGCCTGTGCTTGCAGGGCAGAGGGCTTCTGCTGCAGCCCTGACCATCCCCACTATCAGTAGCAACATGGAGTAAAGCTGGCCTTGTAGATTGGATGTTCTGTTTAATTATCGGAATTTCCCTGAAAGCCTCTGGACTGGCTGGCCTTTTACCTATTTAGGCAGAGGTTTCCACAGATATTTGCAGTTGGTTACCTGTCTCTCCTGTAGTTTTCCAAGAAGCACTTTTTTGTTGTTGTTCTTGGTTCTCTAGTCTGTTCAGGTTACCCAGCTGTCTTGAGTTCTGATGTTGCCTCCTCATAATAAATAAATATACATTTGTGTGGATGTAGTGCTTAGGGACATGGTTTAGTGGTGGACTTGGCAATGCTGGGGCAGTGGTTGGACTTGATCTTAGAGGTCTTTTCCAACCTAAATGATCTATGAGTCTATGTATATAATACAAATATAATAGAATCATCAAATCACAGAATGGTTTGGGTTGGAAGGGACCTTAAAGACCATCTAGTTTGAAAGCGCTGCGATGGGCAGGGATGCATTTCACTAGCCCAGGTTACTTAGAGCCCCATCCAGCCTGGCCTTAAGTGCTTCCAGGGATGGGGTATCCACAACTTCTCTGGAGACCTGTGCCAAGGTCTCCCCACCATCACAGTAAAGAATTTCTTCCTGATATCTAGTCTAAATTTACCTTCTTTTAGTTTAAAACCATTCCCCCTTGTCCTGTCACTATCTGCCTGTGGAAAAAGTAGTTCTCCCTCTTTTTCATAAGCCCCTTTAAGTACTGGAAGACTGCAACAATATATAGTAATAAGCAGTAAATCTTAGATGCACACTTATTGCAGGACTGCACTTTTATCTTTTTTTCAACCTGTAATTTTGTCAGGCCATCTAAAAAAACCCTAGTTTTGGGGAGGAAACAAATGACACAAAACTTCAGGCAGGAAGTAATCACTTTTAAGTGGCCTAAAAAGCTGCTTAGGTGCAACAGTTTTCAGTCTAGTTAGTAAGTTTCATGTTTATTCAACTAAAAGCGCTGGAAGTTTGAACATTCTTTAACTTTTATTTAATGAAAAGCAAAACCAAGTTAAATGCAAAAAAAAAAAAATCAAAATTGGCTTGTGTCTGTATTAAACATGACAATGTTGATGCTTCTTCAGTTTCTCAGTATTTTTGTGTGCTTTACATGAAGATACTAAATGCACTTGCTGCTTTATACAGAGCTGAACTTTTCTCCAATCTTTTGAAATACCTGGGGTCAATAGTGCATAAAAAGAGTGAGAAAATTTTATTTGAATTTGTTGTCTGGCTATAATTAAATCCACTAATATTGTTCTAATGCTGCCTTTGTTACAGAAATCACAGTGGTGAGTGCTACCTCTCACCTTATGTTGTCTTCAAGAAAAGCCTTTCATGCTTATGTATTTAATTATCTAGCATTCTTTTAATGTATTTGTCAAGCAATCTGAAATATATTATTGCAATACCATATCTGCAGTAGTATCTCCACATAAACAAATGTGCTTCTTAACTACAGCATTGAGAACTCCCTCTGGTAGGATTCCCAAACTGCTCTGCAGGTTGCTGGCTACAGCAGACTACCAAAACAAATCTCTTACCATGGTCAAGGTCAGAGTCAGGTCAGTCATTCACAGAATATTGCATCTCTTCTTGGAAGCAGGAAGCATTTGATATTTGATTTCCCTATACACCGCTCTTTGATGGATTTTCCTTTTCTTTCCTGCAGAGGGAAGAAACTGTTATGTTAGAACTGTTATATGTATTTACATGTAATGGCCGATATTTATTTAATATTGATAGTGTCCTGGAAAGCCATTAAGGAAATGCATCTTCTGTCTCTGCAAAAGTGTGTAGTGTGCTATTCTTCTGGAGTCTAAGGTAATCCTTCATGGGAAAAGTGCGTTCACGTGAGGACACTGCTCGAGGTGGTTTACAATCACATCAGTTATTTCAGTAAATGTTCAATCCCCAAGTAGATTTTGGCAATGATTTATGAAGGATCTAGCAGAGGAACACTGCTACCACTGTAGTTGGCCAGGTTACCTGGGTAATTGTGCTAGACTAGTTTTCCAGGATAAGACCAAGGTTTTTCATTTTCTGTATATGTATGTATACACAGCTATGAAAAACTAGCTGACTGATGCAGTGGCTGAAAACTTATACTTCTGTATTTATGCTTCAAAATCCTTTGAATCCTACAGTTCTGGTATAAAAAATGCCAGAGGGATTACTCAGTCTATGAAAGGAATCCTGTTTTTCATTGCAACATCTTCTCCCTTTAAAATTAGCATTGATAAAATATTTATTTTGCATAGTTTTGTGATGTGGGGATTTTTATTGTGGTTTAGGTTTTTTTTTGGTTTTTGGGATTTTTTTTCCCGTCTTTTTTCTTGAGTCCTACCTCCTTCACTTTCCCCTCCTCTGACTCTTAAATGCTGGGGCTATGATAAACATGATTCCCTGGTAGACTGTACTTGTCCTGCAGTGTGAGAGTCCTCCCTCATGCTGTCACAGTCCTTCACGAAGGACCTCAACACATCCAGTGACCATATGAGACTAAGATCCAAGTTCATTAAGCAAGAGCAACACCCAGAGGGACTAAAATGCATGTAACTTAATTCTGTCCTAATCCAACCAAGTGCAGAAATGCTTAATTTTAGTGGCTGCTTTCTATGTTATTTAGATATATCTGGTGCTTGAAGTCCTTGAATTTATAGAAAGATGAAATCAGAGATATTCATAAGCTATGCTCAGCAGCACATTATTCTTAAAACTGTACAACAAACCATGAAATGCATTAATTTTACAGCAGATACTGAAAATCTTGTGTACAGCTGATTAAACTAGGGAAAAAAGTGTAATTTTTTTTTTTAGTTTAGAGCTAAGGAAACTTGGGCAGCATTATCTGGATTTCCTGCATCCTGAGTACTAAAAAAGTTGCAAGTATGAATAGCAATCTGATAAGTAGAAAGAAAAGTAAGAAGTCAGATGATGACTGAACTAGTGTGAATCATGTCATACTGGATGTATTAGAGAGGAGCCAAATTTCTCACTGTTGCTGGTCATCCTAATCTTGCTGTGTGGAAATCCTGGGTCATGCAAATAGAAATACCAGATTCTACTCCTAGCTTGACAAAGTGTGCAATCAATGATAAATTGTACTTACTTTGGCATTTGTGTCTTGTTATTCATGAGAGATGAAGACTGAAGTACGAAGAAAATCCTAATACAGAGTGCCTGTGATGGATGGTTGGCTTTCTCTTATTGTTGCTTATAGTGCTTTAACTGCTTGTCATTAAAGACTAAGATGGTAGAAGAGGGAAACTGCCTTGGAAGTTTTTATGGCTCATTACCTTCCTATTTATTCTCTTAGCCTCCAGTGTCCTGGGCAAGATATTAAAAATCTTTGTTGTTCTTGGAAAAAAAGGCTAAAACCAATCTTCACTAATTTCTTTGCAATCAGTTTTATAGTTTAACTGACCAGGAAGCTGAAGCTGAGTTCAGGGTTGCCAGTCACTTTCCATAGCAATTTCTGGATAGAGAGGCTAATATCAGAAACAGACACTTGTGCCAGTCTTGCATGAGGATGGTGACTGTCATTCCCAAAGCTACGTATGTGATTTTCATCACTTGCATTACATCTAAACCCGAAAAGGTAGAGACTTTCTTCTCTTGAGGAAACCTGTAGGTGCTGGGATTAGTGCAATAAATACAGTGGTCTTTCATCCAGACAGCCTCCCTCACTGAAAGAGAAACACATAGATGCACATAATGTACCTTTTTGGTTTCTTCTCTCCAATTATGCTAACAAGCTTCATGCTGAGAAAGGATTAGGGCTGATGGACAATCAAAGACAATGCTTCCTTCTTGGTAAAAAGGTGTGAAAAGATATAGGCACTGGAGCTGGAGTTATTAGGCATACCTGCAGGAGGCCATATGACTAAGTTAGGCCATGAGAGACTGAAGTATAGAAATTGCTTAGTCACTATTCTAAGCTCCTCAATGACATCTTTAACACCTTTTGATTCAAAAGGAAAAGCCACAATGCAAACATTCCCCTGGCAGGTTCTGCTCAGTGTTTGCAGCTCAGCGGGGCAGCAGGACACCTGGCTGAGTAAAATTCCCAGTGGGAGACCTGCACTCGCCTTGCCAGCAGGGCACAGGCACCTGCAGGCCCTCGGAAAGCAAAGCTGGAGATTAAAGAGGCAGGAAGGTCCTATGGAATAAGCCCTCTACCAATTTCATTCTGTAGTCCATAAAAGGAGAAGAGCAAATTAAAAGGTAGATTCAAAAGAAATGTTAGGTAAGTCCCTCTTGTACTTTTTATTAACTGTATTGTTGCTTCTTTAGAGCACTTCTAATAGCCAAAGCAAGATGTTCAGAGAGAGCCAAAATTTCTTGTTCAGTTGCGTTACAAAGCAATTATGATTTCCTTAAAACAAAATGTCTCTGCAATTTCAGCCTCTTTGCTCAGTCTTTCCTGAAGGTATTTTACTTTAATTTCAATAAGAAAGATTTAAAGATTGAATCAATTTTATCTCTTCTTTGTAGCTGGCTGTTTATTATGCCTTTTAAATATATTCCTGACTTTTTGTGTGCAGTTCTTTTGGAATTCCATAACTATATCTTGCCTGCTCTCTGTCGACTCTGGATACTAACCTGTGAAACACAGTGGTCTCCAACTGAACTAATCATAAAATACTATGTAAACATCTCCCTGCATCGAGGATATATATTAAGTTACATTCCACACAGACAATGCGAAATAAAAATATTGTAACTGAGAAATGGGTATCTAATACAAATGTTATTAATGTACCTCCCAAAGACTGCTCAGAGGCAGAGGTGACCGCAGGGGCGGAGGTGGATGGTTACAGGCTGCCTTCTCTAACATCTGTGTAAATACTGGAGTGGTGGCCCCTCCAAGTTACAAGGGCTGCAGTTTCAAATATTAAACTACAAAAAAGTCTGTCTGTGACTGTACGAAAGAAATTGCCTTTAGTATCTTTTCTTTTTTTTCTTTTTGGCTGTTGGTATTAAGAAAAATACCAGAAGACCACCAAGGAAGAAAGGGGCAGGAAAAGGACATAGGCATAATGAATGAATGTCAAGATTTAATTGACACAGTAGCAGCTCATACTGTCTGTTCTCTTTGTGGAGATGTCACCCTTTGGATGTTGATAACAGCAACCTTCCAAAGAACCATATCCAGTGGACTTGTAACCCTTCCAATTATTATTAAAAGTAAAAAAAATCTTCTTTAAGTCATATTATTTTCCACAAAAGCCAAACATCCTGAACATTAAAACAGTAAAGCAGAATGTTTAGAATAAGTTTTGATATCAAGGAGAGATAGTTAACTGTTAAAGATAGCCATAAAATGGTCATTACTGTAGAGGCACCAGTAGTTTAGAGGAAGGGATAGATAGGTGGTTTAAAATGGGAAACTAGGACACTAAAAACCTATGTTCCTGGCATACTTCTCTGAGACTCTTTTTAATTCACATAAGCCTGATTTTTTTCACCCCCAGCTTCAGGCTCAGTTTGCAAACAGATGTCAAGATACCATTGTAAAAATGCAAATAATGAGTGTGTGTTACAATTTATAAATGGCTCCAGTGTGTTGTTTTAAGAATGTATGGAAGGGAAATGTACTTGAATATAGATGCAGCCTGCTATATATGTAGGAAGATAGGATAATAGGCTGGAAATCATCAGTTCCAAATTTCAGCATTTCTATTTTTGCTTCAATGGAAGGAAATGTTGACATGACCAGTGCAAATAAACAAATATCAGTAATAACAAAATTATAGAAAATTTAAAATTTTACACTGTGAGCACTGACATCAATATCAATTAGTACTTAATCTAGGTGAAAACTGCTTTGCACAGCAGAATTCTTAATACATTTGGGTAGAGTATAAAAAAACATTAGATTGGATCAGAACACTTTTGCTGCATATGGGAAGTAGTGTGGCATTATTTTATAAGTTCCCTTAAATGAGGTGGCTCCATGGTGCATGAGGAAATTTTTTAATGGAAATTGTGAGGTCTAGTAATGATCTAGAGAGATTTTCTCTGGACTCATAATCATCTCTAAGACCTGAGCCCTCTTATATGGTTTATATGATTTACATCCATAAACACCACGTTGAGTATTTCCATTTCAGCCTCCGTGTTTCTATATTTACCTGCAAAGCAAAATCTTCATGGCAATACAGGTTTAAGTTCCAGTCTAAACTGAAGCGTATATCTTCTGGTTTCTCTGGCAGGTGGCAGGGAAGGAACATGGGAACAAGGGAGGTAGTATGGTTTAGAATTGCTGATACCTCAGTGGTAAGGTAATTCACCTGGTTAGCACAGAGGTGGTTTTTTAATGATTGGACGTAAAAGGCAATAAAATCAGAAAGCTCACAACCATGCAGATATAACCAATTTATGCACAGCATGTGTATCTTCTGTATAGGACTCCTGTAAGTTGTATTCATCATGGTCTTCCCTGTGACAATGTCAATGGAATAATTTATGTAAAAATCCCAAACAAACAAACAAAAGAAAAATCAAACACAAGACACTTAAAAGAACCCTCTCAAACCTTGATTTTTGTTATGTTTGAATTTGTGTTTTGACAAATGAAGATCAGTGAGTCTGACTATTTAATTTTAAGAACTTTAACTCAGCTGGTATCCAACTCACCCGTAGCCATTTCAGAGAGGCAGAGAGTAAGATTTGAAATGAATCCCCTTGTATTTAGGAATAAGTCAATCTAGCCACTGGGCTATTGCATTAAAACGTGGCTGACTTTTTGCAGGTTGCTTTTATTGGAAAGGTATTTGTTCTGGCATGTTCTGGGCTCAGCAGTCTGTGCCAGCCTGGTCTGGGACAGGGGATGAGAGGCTGGAGGACTGGAGTGAATGGCACAGAAATGCCGTGCTGCCGTTGGGTGCCTCTTCCCAAGGGCATTTAGACATATAAGAGGATCTCTCCTTCCTTGCTCGTGAAATAGCTGCAGAAAACTGGTGCTGGATGAACTGTCTGCTTTCAGCTGAAATGAAAGCAATATTTTTACAGCAATATGCTGCTTTATTGACAAGGACATAAGCATACTTTTTTATTGTATCTGCATTTACCATTTCCCAAATTTTTAATTGGAAGTTAATGATGTATGGCTTTTCTAGTAACTAAATGAATATTTGAACCACTGCAAGTTGCTTTAATAATTGTTCAGCTAATCGCTTAAATTGTCTTTACTTGTGCAAAGTCATATAAATGGTAAAAATTAAAAATTAATCAACTTGATTTACGTAACTAAAAGCTGCCATCTAATGGATATTTTTCAATAGAAGACAGCAGTAATTATGCCGAAAAAAATTCGTTCCTGTAGTTTGAACGATTATAGCAATTTCCACCGGGGGATTTCGCAGTCAGGTTCCAGTTCTGGGCAACAGTGATTAATATAATGGTTATTAATGAGAATTCATTTTTGTACATCGAGGGGTGTTTGGGTGTCAGTGTTCCAAAAGCAATGTGGTTAGCATATTAATTATAAAAGATAGCATTGGACTAGTGACTAAGTAACTATATTGATTTTTTTCTCGTTTTCTGTGATGTGAAAGGTCAATTAGACTTATAGAAACAATGGAACCTTCACAGCAGGAACTATCGTTTCGCTGTGCTGACATCTTTTTAGCCATGTACAAAGTTCATTAAATGTGCAAAGGTAGTAATGTTAAAAGGAAGCAAGTGATTGGGTCAGAGGTCACCAGCCATGGCAAGCTGACAGCCTCTTGTGGATTACGCCACGGGAGCTAAGTAATAGTGAGAATTGCCTTTCAGGTTGCCCACTGGGACCAAGGGGAATGAAGTCATAAGCAGCTAATACTATTGGGTTAATTAAAAGGAATATTGACAGCAGCTTTGTTTGTCTTGCACTGAATGGGATGCTGTTAACCAAGTATTTTATTGGGTTACATAACATTAGCGAATTTTTGTCTTAAATAACAGATTGCCAAATTTTAACATCCGCAGTGTTCCAGTAAACAGGTATTGAACCAAACATGTCTGACACTTGTACAGTCTTCTATTTCAGTGTCTCTATTCACATGTCACGTTGTCAGATGTAACCTGTTTGGTTATTTTGCTTTCCATTGGAGTCAGCTCTCCCAGGTGTTAATGTCCAGACGTTTTTACAAGCAGCTGAAGGTCTCCTCTTCCTGAGATACCAGGGTTTACTAAATATAACTGCACTGTTTGTTATTCTGTTCATTTGGCCAAGCATCTACAAGGTTTTTAGCTCTTTCAGCTTCAGTCTCATTTAAAACAATAAGATTCAGAGCATGCAAGGCAAACCCAAAATCCCTGCACTAAGGACAAGAAGTATTGTAATTTAGGACTTGATTTGATTTGTGGTGTCCTAATGTTTGTGGAACAGCTGAGTAAAGCATTCGTGATCACCCCAGTGAAATTAATAACTTTAAGAGCACATCTGTGAAAATTTCAATATTGGTTACCATTGCTGCATAAAAATGACAGGTTTTCCTACTAAATGTTCAGGAGAATAAACCTACATTTTAATAAGTTTTCAAAGTGTTTTTCTTCATTGCTATGCTGAAAACATTATTTGTATGCTAGATGTGACTAATTTGCTTGTAGTCTTCATCTCAAAACATCAGGGTTTTTACTTATCCATGCTAAAAAGAAAGAACTTGATGTGAAGTCTCCATGTAGCAATATATGTCTGATTGCTTCGAATTTTGTGTGATCGTTCTTTGATTTCAAAATGAGCTCAGAGCTGGCAGTGCAGAGATGTACAGGTAGACTTCAAAGCTGACTTTCTTCTTCCATTTTCCGTTCTGACATTACTGTCCCTTTGGTTTGTTTTGCAGAAGCCTAAAGTAATACATACTTCATTATCTGACAGTGTTAGCAAAAAATGGAAGCAGAAATATATTTACTCTCTTTATTAACTGAGATATGAAAGAACAGTGAAGATGAAATCACTCCTCACGTGTACAAGAGTGGTGTATTATCAACTCTATTTATATAAGAAAAATGTAAAAACAAGCACTATTTTGATATAACCAGATTGTTATGAAATAGTAATTTCTACCTTTTGAAAACTGTTCCTATTGCAAATCAGAAGGGCTGGGAAATGGTAGGAGGCTCAAAAAGAATTGTGCATCTTGTTTATGTTTTAAGGGTTGGATGACTTAAACTGTGAAAAGGACAAATTTGACATCTGACAGATGCTAGCCTTCTGATAAACAAAATGATCTTGCCTTTCTGCATTGTATCAATAAAATAGGTGTGCAGCTGTAGTCAGCTCTGTGTTGATAGTTAGGCAGTTGTGAGGGCGTGCACTCTGCACATTGAGCTCAGGTCATTAATGACAGTCACCTCATTTTTTCTTTCAGTGACTCTTCTCCAATACCTTTCTGTGGCAATGTATGAATTAAACCCTTCACTTTGGGCTGTAATAATTGTCTTGTAAAAATCTGTCCAGTCAAAGCATCCAGGAATGCCCTATAATAAAAATTTTGTGCTGTATGTTATGTTGGGAAGTAAAACTTCTCATCTCGAAGGAGGTGTCCAAGCTCTTAAGAGTTGTTAAGGCTCCATAGCCCTGAGATACAGAAGTTTTTCCATCCAGTCTTGCACACAGACTTCGAGCAGAGTCTTGCCCAACATGTCACAGATGCAGAGCACAACAGGTATCTCAGGACAGGGCTCTCATGCACCAGCTTAGTATCCCAGCTGTAAGTTCACCTGCTCTTTTCTAAGAACTGAGTGCTGTGTTGGTTGAGGCAGGGTCCAACAAGCAATAAAACTCCCTGCTTCTGTAAAAACTGGGTAGTAATTGCTCAATGGAAACCTCAGCAGACACTGAGAAGGTGAGATGTGAAAGCAGCTTCTGTTCACAAATATTGAGTCTCTGAGGTAAAGCAATATATGCACGTTCGGTGGATGAGCACTGTGCTCCAGAGAGAGAACTTGACACTTGTATTCACATCTTTCACAGTTCTCATCTGCAAGTGATAACTTTTGACACCACTGCCTGTGCATGAAGGGTACTGATGGCCAGGGTAATGCACAGTTCCTGTCCTCCTCCTGTAAGGCTGGCACCTGAAACCAGCCCTTCTAATGAAATACCTCCGTGGGTTTGCACTCCAACTTACGTGATCTAATTTGAAGGCGAGTAAGTGGGTCATATCTAGTACCTAAGCATGAGCCCTCATCATTAGTGTGCCTGTTATCCAGTGTTGTGTAGCATATCTGCAGGGGTGCAATCTTGCCTCTGGGTGTCCCTGATATTTGTGGTTACTGATTAGTTGCTGCCACTGGCTCTTCCTGATAAATTCCACATGTGGAGGCAAAGACTTGCAGCAGCCTGATGTTGTGATGCACTGAAAGTGTGTAATGAGTAGCTTCTTCAGGAGCGCTAATTTGTATGTTTTTTCATAGATGCTTTTTAAAGTTCTATGTCTGACTTGTTGACCGAGATTTATGTACAAAAGCAGCAATGCCCAAACTCCACCTGCAGCATGGGTTATACTTCAAAGCTGATGCTGCTTACAAAGCATTCTTTTGTCTCCACAGTGGATTTATACCTGAATATCAAGTTGGCTGAAAAAAGCAATGGGGTGCAAAGTATTTTGAAACTAATCAGATTAATTCATCTCCCTTTGCAGTGATCACAAATGAAGTATATTCTCAGAGTGGCAAGTTTTTTATTCTGAAATGATGAAAAGTTTTTCCCTAAAGCGTGTTAACTCATTTCAAAAAAATAATGGGTGGACATGTGAGTTCAGTTGACCGTAGACCACTGTGCACTATCACCACGTCTGTTCCCAATGAATGGGTGCAAACCAGCTCTAGACCACGGGCTGTAGCTGCCTGACAGATGTCCCGCTGTGCCAGTGCAGCACCACTGCTTGCAGACAAACACTGGCACACACGCTGCCCCCGAGCCGCCGGTGTCTCTGCGGTGGCTCTTCAGCCGTGTGCTGAAATAGTTCATGTTCATTTAAGTCTGATAAACGCCTGACGTCTGACGGGGACACCACGTTGACATCCCATGGCAGCCTGCCTTTCAGCCAGTCTGTGGATTTATAGCCTTCAGCAGATACGATGATTCTGTGAGGGAATGTGGAGCTCTTCTGCACTGCCCACTCTTCCCTGTCATATGTATGAAGCTCCTTCTGAACAGAATCTTTTTTTTTTTCCTCACCACAAAGAATTTTTGATCATGTAATCTGACATCATCACTTAATTTTTCTGGATATTCTCTGGTTTAGGTGTCATAGATTTTTTTCCCTCTATTTTACAGAGTATTTTTGGAGAAAGTGCCCCTTAAGTAGAAAGCTCTTTCACTAAGACTACAGCTCAGCTGTAAGGTACAAAAGTTAGACAAAAATTATTCTGCTATTTCAGACATGATTGCTTCTCTGTACACCTTCTGTTGCCTGTCAGGGTGATGTCACAGTTTCTCCACCTACAAGTAACTGCATTATTTCAATGTTATATGAGAAATGAAGAAATTATGCAAATATACCCCACCCTATTATAATAGCATGAGCTTGAGTAGAAATGAACTCATTTCCTTGGGAGGAATATGTCATCCCAGCAGAAGTGCATTACTTTTCCATGAAAAGATAATGGTGTAAGAACATAAGGGAAAATTTAGAAAATATTTTTTTCTTTAAACTTCTGTTTCAGGGATGTTGCCTTAGTGCAGAAATGGCATTTCATCACATCCACAAGCTTTCTTATTGCATCTGTAGAAACCAACAGGATTAAAGCATATGATTTAAGGTGTTCATGTGTCTGAATCATCCCAGGCCTCTTCACCTTCTTCATAAAGCTTTTAGGTATGGTAGCAAACTCATTTGCTATTCAGTGCTATTATACCTAGTGGCTTGTACCGGATCCTCAGATTTCTATTGCTTTCTAAATTGTTCAGTGGAATATGACCCAGTGTGTTAGTTTTTTGAAAGGCAAACTCAGTCTGGTTATCATCACGCTCCAGGGGGAAAAAAAGAAGGTTGTGTTATTCATGTATGCTATGACTCTATTCAATTTAAAAAATAATTGTGAACTTTTGCAATGGGGAAACAAAGTCGTATTCTCTTTAAGTTGAGACAAAATGACCTGCTGGGTATCTATTTTCAGGTTCACTCCACTAACCTGTACCACTGTTTGTGAAAATAGAGTGGTAAAAGCTGCAAACTCCAAAAGTAAAAAAGTGTACATGGTGGTAACCAAAAATCAACAGAAGCACAGGTCTTCCCCTTGTCTTTATGAAAAGTAATACCAGAAAATAGAGATTTTGATTTTCTGACATTGTAAAATACCATATTTAAACCCTAAAAAAGCTAAAATGTACATTTCTCTTTTTTCTTAAATCTGAAAATTAAGTGACTTTGAATTACTTCCACATACTTAGGCCTACATACAAATGCAAACTATCATGACATTCCCCTTGACTCAGTATCCTGACTGTAATCAAGGCTGGTATTCAAAAGAAATGGCTGAGTTATGGAGTTAACTGTCCACAGGGACAGTTTTTCTCTAACCCTCATTATTTAGCTTTGGCTTATATTCCACAGCATGATGTTAAGCAACTAACATACATCATCAATGGTGGGGACATCTCAGTTCTGAAAAGCAAATTATTTAGGTATGTTTCTCAAAACTTCTTATAAATCAATTTCCATTTCATAAATGGAAAACCCATGAAATTCTGGAATAAGTTTCTTGCAAATGTGTGTAGTACTGCAGCGTAAAAATTCTATAGGAAACAAATTTAGTCTTACTAAAGTCAGGTTTAATGTAATAGCTTCCACATACTTCAGGGTGGAAAAAAGTTATATACAAATGTCCTCAGTCTTTTGGAAAGGCTGTGACCTGCATGATATTTGAAAGTCCACAGGAGTATATAGGAATGAACACAGCAGTTGTTCCCTCATAGTATGTTATTACAAAGAGAACTGGGGGTCAAATTGCATGAATGATAAATGGAAGGTGCTTGAAATGAGTTGGTTCTTTTTTGAACATTATACATTGACCTTGGCAGTTTTGACAATTACATCCATCATTTCTAAGAATCCATTCCAGAACACCCGTCTGTTCTCTAATGTGGCCAAGTAAACAGGATTTGTGAATACACGAATCAAAGATTGATCTCCTGTACCTATACACTGATTAACAGTTGGTTTCTTGGTGCAACTTTTTCATTCTATGAATTATGCGAAGATCATAATTCACCATGGCACACCTGTAGACAAGCATGTTGGAATGCTTTAATCTTCACTCACAAGGTCTTGGTAGAATCAATAGTTGGCTTCTGAGTTTCATAAGCAAAATGGAATAAAACCATTAAAAACCACATTGTACACAGCAAAAATGATGTTTCACTGCCTTAGTGTACCCCCTGGCAACAGAACTTGCTGAAGACAAAGATGGAACAAACTAGGGTGGAAAAACATAGCTGCCCGCAAAAATCAACATTCTCAGGCACCAAAACGTAAAAATAAGCATTTCTGCTTGGAATTTACAGCATATCCATCTCAGACTGACCATGTAAACAGGCCTTGTAATCCCAAATGAGGTAACAAAGTGTGCTTAGAGCAGCATCATTAATTAGTTATTGTTAATAAATACCTTTCTCTTCATCAGAACATCTCTATTCATTTGAAAGATGCTGAGCAGAAACAGAAACTCAGCAGTACAGCAACACACAGAGAATCACCTGGGCACACTTGCTGTGTGCCTTCCAGTGCACTTCTACACATTCTTTAACAGGAAACAGGGAAAGCAGTGCAAGCCTTCGCTGAAGAGATGAAGGGTGAGGTGACTGAAAACTCGCTCAAAGTACAAATGGATGCAGACTGAGTCTGAAGTCCGAGAAGGGTGACACCCAAAGCTCTGTTGCCTTGGAAGGGAGCCAGGTAGGGACCATCCAAATGTAATTATGGAAGTGGCAAAATCTGAGTTCAGGGAATGAATGTAAAGCCATCAGCTATAGAGGTAACCCTACGTAGAGCTTTATCTCACTGTCTTTTAGTTCTCCTCAGAATGCAGAGCAAAAGTGCGACTAACCAGGGCTCTAAGAGGTAAGTTGGTGGCTGGTGACAGGATACAGGCTTTGTGGAGATGGGCTTAGAGGTAGACACAAGTATGTGCAGTATTCTATCTCCTTAGCTATGATGAAGAGGTTTAATAACTTCTGTACTCTGGCAGACAATTGTAATACTTGTAATACTGGATTTTATTTCTTTTTACAGAATATTCAGAATAGGAATAGATTAGTAAAATGAAACAGAATTTTCACTCTGCAAAACCTCATTCATTCTTAATTTTACCTGCTATTCTTTCATACTAATTTTGGTAGGACTACTTACACTTACGTAAAGCATATTAATGACCTTGTGAATGAACCAGACTTAAAATGCCTGCTAAAAATGGTCTGACTGGAGATACAAAGCCCAGAAAGTATGTGAAGCACTATAATGTCCATAAACTACCTTTTGGCCACTGACCTCTTGTGTTGATCCAGGTTATCTGTAGATTTGTATTACATTTGAAAATGGAAAACTGCCCCCTTTTTGTAAGCAAAGCATTTTTTTCAGCCAATTTTAATCCTTAATAGAAACATACCACTCCTTTTCCTGCAATTTAGACTGACTAATACAGATACTATTTTTGATAGTTTTTTCTCCTGTTTTTTGGCTCCCATCTGGCCTTACATATTCTAATGCTCTTTCATTTTCACAACTTCATGATGTGCCTTTAGAAAAACCTCCACAAAATCCATCCACTCTAACTAGATCTGCTATTAATTTTGTTATTAATTTCACATACTATGATCCAGGAATTGAAAATATACTACATTTATAGTAAAACTCAGTTCTCCCCTCCTCCTCCTCTTGCACTGAATGAACTATAAAAACACCAAAATGTTTTTGTGACAAAGAATTAAATAGATTGCAGCAGGTGGTATCACAGGTGCCTGCTTAATTCCTGTTGACACAGTCTGTAGCTCAGGGATGGGGAAGGATGGAGATTCCTCGACTGCTGGTCAGAATTAGTGTGGGGAGAGGGGAGTCAGATTAATGGCTCTAGCTCAAGCCATGAGCCTATTACAGGGGATTATTATTATTAGTGGAATTAAATGTACTGGAACACACCACAGGTCCATCTAGTCGAGAATCCTGTGACTGGAAGAGGTCTGTGCTGATGCTTTACAAAAGGTCTGTGGCATTCACTTGCACTCCTCTTGATAAAGGCAAACTGGTCACATCAGTGTTGTCTCTCTCTTGCTGGGACAGACAGAGGCACAACTTCAGCAGTCTGCTTACAGTTACTAAAGCAAGCACAGGAAAGTTCAGGCTGAGACAAGCTTAGTGTAGCTGCTGCCTTCGGTCAGGGGTGAGCCCCTCTCCAACCCAGCAGCAGCAGCACTGCGGAGCTTGGGCCATAAGGCTCCCGGTTGGGAGCATCAGATGTCGGGGCATGAAGGACGTGCATGGAGCCCTCCTACCAGATGGGGTGTTTTGCTAATCAGTTAAATCTGCTTTAGCTGATTTTCTCATGGCATGGATGGAAACCAGATTTTTGAGTTCATTTGAGCGGGATGGGAATATCTAGCAGCCAAGTACAAAGACTTCCCTTTAGACTGCACTGCTGGAACAGGAAGCATAGATAAATTAATTTCCCAAGTCGAGGCAAAGGGATATATTTAATGTAAGTGTACTTTTTTGTAAGGATTGTTTTCATTCATATTTATCTGGGCTAGTGATAGCCAATTAAAATTTATTGTGGTCCGCTGTAAACAGCTCCCACCTTTATATGTTAATCTCTAACAGTGATTAGAGAAAATTTTCTAGGAAAATTGATTAGTCTTTGCTGAAAGGTTGCAGTAACCATCCTTGCAACCAAAATCGTATGTGATGGGCAGGGTAGCTCCCTTTGTGAAAACGTGTAAATCCACAGGTGGTTTTGGCAGATGAATAGTGAAGGCCTCTTGTTCTCTGCAGTCACCCCCAGGCGCTGCCCTGCCCATGCCCTGTGCCCTGTGCTCCTGCCTGGACACGAGCCCGCGCACAGCTGACCTGGGCTGTGTGGTTGGGATGAGCTGCAGCTCGGCTGAGCCTCTCCCGAGGGCACAGCTGGGCTCTGGTTTGCTGCTGAGGTTCAGTAACTGCTGAACCTGTGGTGCACAGGGGAACTGCCACTCGCCTGTGACCAGGAGAAGGAATCTTCGCCTCCTCTGGGTGCCCACCCTGTGCAGTGGATGCAAAAAGCACTGAGGAAATGCCCCAAAACACATATTTAAGGATGTTTGGAGACTGAAATCTAAGTATAATCTGTGCATCTGAATCTGCAGATCTGAGTGTGTGTGCCTTGTCATGAAGACTAAGCTATACCTCGATCCTAATTTATGAATCAAATGGAAATATGCTTAAGACATATAAGCCATCTGTTTTAAAGGGATTGCCCTTTATTGAGTGATGAAGTTGTAATCCATGCAGAAAAGAAACAGTAATAGATATACATACTATGCACTTCAGTGTATTCTGTTCAAATTATGCTACACACAGCTATGCAAGGAGGCTATTCAGGTAAAAAGCTGAGAAAAGAGGGCTTTTTTTTTTAATATATAATTCACTTGATTATAAATGATCCGCTTAGATTGTTGTATTATTACTTTATAAAGAACAAATAGGCCTGCTTTCCTGTTGCAACCAGTAATCTCGCTTAAAATGTTTTGAATATTTTCCATATGCTTAGTTATTAAGGTCAAATCACTCTGCTCAGTTTTCCTGGTTTGTACATTGCAAATTGTGAGGAAATGGACTAAGGGCAAATGTGAATATTAGTTAAATACTAATTTTATTATTTTTCTCTGTTGTGGCTGAATGTATCTCCTTAAAGAAACTATTTAAGTGGTTATTAATGTGTAGCTTTCTTATTTCTTTCTTACTAATTTGTTTCTTACTAATTAAAAATGTTTAGTTTGCTCCCTAGTAATTGGGAATTGGGTTTAGAGGGAAGAAGTTTTCAGCAGAGCTTTCTTGACCTTCTTGCCTTTATCTAACATTGATAAGTTAAAATCATGTCTTTAATGAAGTAATTTTATGTACCTGACTGATGTACTGTTAGGTAAATTCCTTAGTGCTACTAGCTGAGTATCTTTGGTGTTAAGCTCAATGTGGATCAACAATGTGAGGATTTGGCACCACAGACTGAGTTTCCTGGTGGCTGTCACCATCCAGGTAGTGTCAGAGCTGCGTACCTACAAACCAGCTCAGCCCTGTCTCGGTGAGCTGCAGCCACAACAGCCAGAGGACCTGGAAAACACCGGCTGGATTTTATGAAGGCATTTGTCTGTGTGGGCTCCAGCCTCGCCCAATTGCTGGGCAGACATCTGACTTAAGCTAAATTGTAACTTTGCTTAAGGAAGACCTAGAGATTCTGTGTAAAAGGCGTAGCCTGATTCCCACTCAATTCATGCACTTACGGTCTGCTCTGTAGTGCCTGTCGTGTTGCTGTTGCCTATGTGACAATGGCTCAGTGCAACACATGGATGCTACTTTTTGCTTGGGTCTGTGTTATGATACACATGCGTAGGGATGGATTGTGATAAAGCCTATGCGTAAAAGATCACTTCAGAACTTTCACCTTTCTTGGTGTAAGAGGCATCAAGAGGAATGTGGAGCATGGTGGTCTGGTTTTGTTTGGTTTAAGAGAAATGTCTAGAGGCTTAATGTGTGGAGACAATTTACTGTCATATGTACAGCTATTGCAACATAAAGAAAATTCTTTGCCTGGTAGACAGCACACCTTACATTTAAAAAGTTGTTTTCCCACTTTTATGATGATACCTAGTAACATAATGGAAAAGAAACCATAAACCATTACTTTTTTTTTTGCTAACTCATTGTACTAGAGTAGGTGTACTATAAAAGTACAGAAGGGGCATCCCGCTGCACAAGGATTTTCTAAAATTTGCAGTGTGAGTTGGATTTTTATGTATGTAATAGTCTGGATTTGGTAAATGCTGGTCAGTTTTTTGTGTTACCTGAAGCACAGGGACAGAAGCAGTTCTTGATTAAGTTGAATTTTAGGTGTAGCATCTGGTGAAGGATGAGTTTAAAGCATCAGTTCTAATAGCATGTAGTACCATTGGGCAGGGGTTAGTATTTTGGTGATGAGTTTAAAGAGTTCTCATGTCTACGTAGCTCTCATAATTTGATTTTTATCATCTTTCCTTTTTGAAAATAACAGCTCTTGGTCACTCTATACTTTTTGCACTCACTGGGAAACGCTGTATGTTTTGTTTACACTTAGCATCCATATATGATTTAGCTATTTCCAACTAGAAAACATATCTAGAGCTTATACTTTTAAATATATATTATATTATATAACATATTTGGAGAATGTATTTGAAACAAAGCAAGCAATGATTGCTATGCCATAATAATATTTTTCAACAAGCTGTAGATTTAAACTTTAAATGACAAATTTCAGGTCTAGCTGTTGTTGATAGATAACAGCACAAGATATAAAAATCCATGAAAATTTCTCTAGATTAATAGCATATTATTTTAGTGTGCTATTTGATCCTTTCAGTTTGAAAGTGGCTTGCTTTCAAGCTGCACATACTGCAAAAATCCTTGTCAGGGGTTTGCTCCTCAGCTGCTGCAAGTTTGCACAGCTTACCTAAACTTGATGATGACATGAGATTAATAATTTAGTCAGAAACCTTCATTGTAACAGTACATGCATGACTCTCAAAAACAAATTCCAAGCAGGTTTCCTCTTTCACTAAAGCAGGCAGTTACCATGGTGATGGGAAGTGTGCAAAAGCTAGGAGACAGAACAATGCATGACTTCAAAGTGCTCCCCTTCCCACCAAAAATGTCACTGCTCCCCATTCCCCAGCAATTCCTGTGCATCAAATAGGATAGGCTGTAACACCAGGGCGTTCTGAAAAAGCACAAAGAACAGCCTTATCTTCTCTTAAGCCAAGTCTTGCTATCCTCCATGCGCCTTCTAAACCTTCCAGTGCCTTGGAAAGTCTTCTGCCAAAACCAACCATCTTTATTCTGAAGTCAGAATCAATGTAACCCACTGCTCTCTGCATTTCAATTTTAAATTACTCAGAAAAATAGAACAATTAATATAAAGACAACAAAGCACATACCAAAAGGAAGCAACTATTTTTTGGTGTGGAACTTGATCTGTCCTACTCTGATTTAAACATTAGTCAGATATAGGAATAATGATAAAACTGTAAAGAAATAATACTTGATCTCAAAGGAATGCATCTTTAGTATAAGATTTAAGGCTTTTTCCTGACTCTTGCCTACAATGACGTCAGAGGAAGCAACATGATGTGAGCCAGGATAGAGTTTGCCCTGAGAGAGAAGCTTTGAACAAAGAGAGGAGGCCTGGAGCCTTGCAACAAAGAAAGAAATGCCTGTGAATAAATGTGGAACCCTGTAGGCAGTGGTAAGCATGGAATTTCATTGAAATGTGGAAAATAAGCAGCGAGCTCTTGGAAAGCTGGTGTGAGTGTACAGTTGTTGTGCTCTCTTCCACTTTGATTCCTACCAGCAGTGGGAACAGATGGTGCATTACACCTCCTCCCCAAAATGAGCCATCATCTGGGCTCCCACCTACCAATCCCAGCGCTGCAGAAGAGGCAGGGACCTTGGAACAGAGCTCCTTCATGCTGACTTTGTGTTGGTTTATTTCCACTGAAATGATTTGCATAACACCAATGTAAAAAGGCTAGAAAGTGGTCATGTTGTCTTTAGGAGAGGGAAGAAAGCATCTCGGGGGAAGGATGGGAGGGCATATTCAAGATGCATCAGTTTTAGAAGCTGAGCTAGTTCAGAAGGTTAACTTCAAAACTGTCAGTCTTGCTCTAGTGGATATCGCCAAATAAGCTACCCAGGGGAAAATGCATCTTTAAAAATCAAGCAATTTCACTTGAAGATGTGTGTTTTAAGACATGCACATGAGAAGACCAAAGAAGTCAAAACTATTCACCCAGCCCCTCCATATAAAAGTATCTCTCCAACTTTAACAGATATACTGCATTAAACAGGCATACTCTCCTGTGAGTCTCATGGAATTATCCTGGCCACAGCCACACTGGCTAGGCTGGAAGTGAGCTGAATCAATTCCCATTAAAGTTAATGTGAATATACTGAAACTTTCATTTGGAGATAAGTGAACATCTAGACAGAATTTTTTCGTTCAAAAGCCCTTATTGCCCAGACCCTTTCTTTAGGAAGAGTTCTAGGAGTTTATCAGGCTCTTGCCTTTTGTCATGGTTATTTTGGTGTTTTCTGGTCAACTTGTTCTTCCTGTCTCTGTTCTGATATGTGTTTGTGTGATACCATGTCCCAAGAAATGCAATAGAAAATGGTTGAGAGAGGAATATTATACACAATGCCTAACCAATAGTTGGGGGTTTTTTTCCTTTTTCTTTTCTTCTTTTTTTTTTTTTTCCTTTTTACAGCTGCAAAGTGAAAATAAACATCAGGGAAGCACTTGCCCTGTGTATGACAATGAAGCGCAGATTAGCAACTGGCTACTTATCAAGAGGGGAAAGCAAACTAATCATCCTCTTTCTTGTTGCTTTCATATTGTTTTGTTTTGAGAAGCTGGCTTAGCTGGATGTAATGGATACCTGTGTGGCATTGCACGATTTTGGGTCGTACAATGGGTGTAGAGCACCCTCTACTTTCTTTTGATCAAATAACACTCCTGGGCTTGAAGAGAAGGGTGTGTAGGGGGAACATCGAGCCTGTTTTCCTGTAGATTTTTGTACTGAAATCAGAAGAAAGAATTTGTCTATAGGGTTCATTAACTGTTGGCCTCTGCTGGCAGTAACCCATGTTATATAGGCCACCATTGTGCCATCCTCAAAAGAACTCCCTGAAGGAGGCAAAGTCTAGAAGGAGAATATCTACTCTGAAGTTTCCCACCTTCCCTGAACTGTATCTGCAGAGCCACCCCAGGAGGGGAGACTGTGGCTTTGAAAAATAACACCTTTGTTATTCCAAGTGTTAGAGATGAAGCAGAGTTTTCAGATGGCCCCAAGGTTTTTGCACCCTTCACCAAACACAGATGGAAACTGGACTCTTTGAACTGCTTTGAAAATCTGTTACCATGCATTGCTGTGGGGCCTGTGAAGCAGCCACTGCTAGCTTCTGTCTGCCTGCAATTTTTATGACCATGTGATGACAAGAGATTAAATAGCTTCATTTTAGAAGCAGACAGCTTTTAAATGTAAAAATGAAAAACAAAATAAAACAAAAAGCCCAATAATTCCTTGCTCAAGGCAAAACCTTAATAGATGCTGAGGTAACATTTCAATGAATGAGGTGAATTCTGAAGTAAAAATGTGAGCAGTTTAGAATTTAAAATTGTATCTGAGGCAATAGTTGCAAAACCTTTATAACATTATGATCTTAGTAGATTGGAATCCAGAAAATATAGATTATCTTCTCTTCCCCAATTTAGGAGCTGTTGGAATTATGGTATATTATACCATCACTGTTCCTTATAGTGTTTTCTATTTAGTACCTGTAATTTACATGGCATTATTACACAGATGCTGAAAAAATTGTCAATTTATTCATATAATGAAAACTTCTTTGACTTGTCTGAATTAACTGTATAGTTGATGGCAAATAATGTAGAGTTTTTTATAGAAAAACACATTCTTTTAAATTTTTATTGCATTTTTTTCCTTCATTCAGATTATCAGAAACGTGTGCTGATTACACCTACTCTTTATTAAAAAAGTGATAGCCTTTATTCCAGCATAATTTTACATATAGAGTTTAACTAGCAATAGATTGTTTTTTCATATTTTTCTTTATTCTAGAAGCATTTCGTTTCTCTATTATGAAATAAGAGAGTTTTTTGTAGATGTAAAGCAATCGTTCAGATTTCCTTTTTCTAGTTAATTTGGTCTCAGATGCGTGAACCAGGAGATGTAACGTGCTACAAATGTCATCCACTTTTCATAAGGATGACTGCTTTGGGCAGAGTCAGGAGCACACTAAACAGCTGAATTTTATGGGCAAACACAGACCTCTGTCAGCCTACACTGCACTCTGCTCGATTCTCATCCATCAAAGATACAAAACTGTGCAGCAGCTTTTCCAGTGGAACAACTTCAGAGGAGACAAAGTGGGACCTTTTCTGCCGTCCCTGTCCCTGCTGCCAGGGCAGGGGTCTGAGCGGGGCGGTGGGCGCGGGAGCCCCTGGGCTATGCTGCATCCTTGGGCCTGGAGCTTCCCTGAAGTCTCTTGGCTCCAGATCCTTGCCTTTTCGGCTCGATAGGGTATGAGGATTGGCTTTCCCTCAGCTGAGATCCTCTTCAGAAGTTGATTTGATGACCTGATTTTCTCTCCAGATGGTGAAAATTGGGACATTCTGTGTTGGCAGAGGGTTTTGTTATAAGAGTTTCAAACACTGTAAGATGCCTTCGTTAGCAAAGTGCTTGGAAGCAGCTGATTGTACTCTGATATCGACAAATGTGATATGTTTTTTATACTGTGTCTTTTATAATGATTACTTTTTCTTGAAGCCCTCTGTGGTTTGGTGTGCTGGAATATACTAGCAGTTTGAGAAAATATTTTCTAAAAGTTCTGGAACTTTGAGTCAGATTTGGTGAGGATACTCTGCTTTTCCTTACGTCACTTCAGCAGCTCTGGCCCTGTCAAATGTTAATTTTTTAGTTCGAAGTGCCTTACTGCATAAAATATAATATGACATATGCAACTGCAGACTATAAATTAGTTAAAACTATAAGTAAATATTTTATTCTGTCATCTGTTACGAACTGTTGTGGTGACTTTGGAGGAGGCAGAGGAGCTGCCTAGAACATGCCCTGCCCAGAGAGAGGAAGGGAGTACAGCTCTGCAACTTCTCTGCACGTTCCTCATCCCGAAGATGACAAAGGGCTTTTGCTTCTCTCCACCTAAGGTTTTCCTTTCAGGAACTGGTACTGAGAATTACCAGTGTGAGAAGCCAATTTGGGTCTACTGCTTTTCTGGATGGCATCGTTTATTTTGAAATGAGGTGGTAGTGAGGGCAAGTGCTGGAAGGCATATGGGAATATAATGCAGCCTCCAAGACCTGAAGTTGGAGTGGCAATCCTGTGGGTAATTTTCAGCTCAGTGCTGAAGTGGCAGAATTAATCTATCCATTACCAGAGTGAGGCTGTAAAGTTCACAGCAGTTTTCCTCTGTATTTGGTGCAACTTAAACATGTACATGCTTAGGACAAGAGAAGTGTGTACTGCATCAATTGCATCACATGAAATGTCAGTAATGACAGGAAATTGGATTTCAACTCAAGGAACCTTATTGTCATAATTGCAGCTTGCTCAGAAAACTTAGCTTACAACAGATACTGTGTCATCTGTAGTGGAATTTTCCCTCTGGAAGTAGTTTTTCTGCCTTGTTTTAAGTGATACTATGCAAACAATAATTAAGGCACATACAGGGTCTTGCACCTATGAGTGCAAAAAGTGTGCACATGTGTAGAGAGTAAGGTTAGCTTCTGTAATTACTAAAAAAAATGACAGAAAATTTTTTACCATGCAAGTGTGTCTTTTTTCACTTGCTGATAGAGGCAGGGACCGTTTAAGATGCAGGTTGGATAGTCAGTAACATGAGGTGTGGAGACACAGGCAGTGTGAGCAGGGATAAGCTGATAGCAAATCTTTAGTACTTGCCGTTAATCTCGCTGACATTTCTTTATACACTAACTGAAATATTTCTTCTAATTCAGTGAGGTTTGAACTTTATCACGTCATTTTACCTCTGAGGAGAGCTCAAGAATATTTTCATGTTTGATCATAAATTTGAGCTAATACTGGAAACATAAGGGTTTATATTTTCTTTAATAGAGACTCTCCTGTAAGAGAAAGGGATGCACTTGCTATACGAATTTTGATTTTAAAAGCTCTATTCCCTAAGATGCATAAATCTTCAAAGACAATTTTCTAGGTCATTATTTATTTGGTTTTTATCTCTTAGAGAGTAAGGGTAACTAAGTCATATGTCACTAAAATCAATAAAATTGTGTAACTGTTTGAAACAAGAAGAATATTCAGACAATGACATAAACCCATTTTTCTGTAGGTTAAGTAATTTTTGTACATTTTAAATCATATCAGAAATGTTTTTAAGAGCTTACTTTGCAAGTGTGAAGTGTTCTGGGTGAAACTTTAACTCCTTTTGCTTGGCAAAAATCGTAAAATTATTCTTTCAGAAAGGGTCTTTTCTCCACTGGCTTCCTAATTTCTAGGTCTCTGTAGTATCCTTAGTTACTTTTATTAAGGATCAGTGCTATGCATATGCATTTGGTGGGGAGTGGTGGTGAGATAAAGCACCACACTCTCTGGTTCTCTTTTTTTTTCCTTCACAATTTCAAAATAGAGGAAGGTGGGAACCTGACTCTGAGCTATCTAATTTCTCAGTTAACCAGAACATGTTACTGTCCTCAGGACCTGGATTTTTTGCTTTATTGCAAAATTATTCTAGAGATGAACATAAAGGCAGTCAACTATGTTGAGTAGTCAGACATCATTTCTTCGGTGTCTTTCAGAATTCCCTTTAGATTAAATTTTTATGTCTGACTGAAAAAAGAAAGTAAGAAAAGTTACTGTGCAATAAAAGTGAAAAAAAAAAACCAAGGAAGAAAAACCTGAAAGTATTTTATTTTGCACATTACTGTTTTACTGACTGTGGGAAGCTTCCCAAAATAAATATTTTGATTCTGCTGTTCTTTAAGATCATTTCACTTTTTAATAGAAATACATCATTACCAGAACTGCAAGAATTTGACATTTTCAGGCCTGATCTTTAACAGATCCTGAAGATGTCTCCTAACTCAGATGTACCATTGGCCTGGTGGGTCAAACACTCAGGTGCAGGAGGGATTTAGCCTCGGTTTGTTACTGCTGCAGGGAAGTGTCCTGATGAGGAGGTGAATAATGATTACAGATTCCTAATTTTGGTCAGAAATTGCACTGTAGTGCTTTCATCTTCCCAGAGAAAGTCTAACAACAGAACTCCAATTCAATTAAGGCATGCCTTTATGGTATTATGTAAGTTCTCAGATGCCTTTAGTTTAGTCAGACTCAAAGGTTCCAGATCAGTGGAAAGCTGACTCTTGGCATGAAGGGGAAATGGAGAACGAGGAGGAAATGTAAGCAGTTATTGCTCTCACCAACAAGCTGAGGGAAGTTCTCATATGCTTCAAATAAAATCCTTGTGGGTGTAGTAAGGAGGTGAGAAAAAGGCCTACAGGACAGCATCCTGCACAAGGATATCCTGGCCTGTACATACCAGTAGTCTCTTCATTCTCACAAGGTGCAGCCTTGCTGTGGGCTGGGACAGGTAAGATCCACCCACCACTGGTGATTACAGCCCTGGCTGTGTTCTGGGATAGCAGAGTCAGTGCTCAGTTACCCCTCTGCTTCGTAGAGCTGGGACAGGCCAGCTGTATATCCTGCTACAGGTACAGCTCTCTTTTATGGTGCTAATGAACTCGAATTCTCTGCTGAGATACAGAGAAATACTGTACTGCAGATATTCAGTCTTCTTCACATGGCCAAAGCCTTTTGTAGTGCTTGAAGACCAGTTCATAATCTTTTCCCTCCATGAACTTGATGCACAGGTATCCCTTCTGCCTTCGCAGTATAACTGCATTGATCACATCCAGATACTAGATCAATTGGTCTTTTAGCACATTATACTCCTATCCCTTAAGGAGGAAAAGAGACCTGACATTTTGCAGCTTGGGTCTGTAAACATTGCATTTACTAAATATGTCACATATTTTGGGGAGGTGGCAGATTTCTCCTTGTTCAGGCATGCTTGGCAGCCTATGTATTTCTCTCGTAGCATATTTGTGATGCTTTGAAGGAGATTTTAAACTAACGAAAGGTCATATTAAGGCAACTCAGTTGGTATTAAGTGCAGGAGCTGGATGGCTTGACTACAAAGAGACAATTGGAGGAGGCTTAGTTTAATAAGATACTTGTAGCTTATTAATGCACATTACTACAATCCCTTCTCCCTTGTGAATACCCCACTCAGAGTGAATTGATCTTGGTTACTGTAGCTTTGTTCTCCTCTTCGTCCCCAGCACAGAAATCGGTTCTTGCAAAGCATAATATATTTGAGACCCTGTGCACTGACCCTCAGTTGACTCCTGAACTTTGAGTGCCTTTCTGTAGCTGGGACCCATGCTGCCTGCCTGGAGCCACTCGTGCAGAACCCTGTGCCCTCCACCTCCTCCTCCCTCCTGGGAGCAGGGACAGATCCTTCCCTTCGTGTTCCTAGAAAGTGATCCCACTTCTTGGTTGCGTCAAGGCCAAAACTATCATTGTGGGATGTCCTTACCAGGCTGGAATTGTCAGCTTCTGGGTAAGAGAAGGCACCAGCAATCTCTCTGGAACAGCTGAAGCGTTGAGTGGGATGCGCTGATTGCTGCTGATTACACCAGATAGTGCTGCTGGTGTAGCTCGTTACTGGCTGGTAGGTAGGTAATATGCTTACGTAGGTATGGAATGACACACACCTTGGATACATCCTAAATATATGCCCAGAGAGAGACAGAAAATAACTGGAAAGCAGCAGACACTAGCTTTGAGACTCTTGGTTTTAAATATGGGGAAATGAGCATCTTCACAGCCGGCACTGACATATTAATTCTATTTTGGCCACTGTGCTGTGAACAAGTGTTGTCTAATCTATAGATACAGAAGCCTCCAGTGAAACAGCGTTGATCCAGCTCTGCCTCTTCGCAATCAGAGACACTCTTGTAAGTCTTGGAAGGGATTTTATATCTAAGACAGAATGAAATGCTTAATTTTTGGAGACAGTGTATAATGAGAGTCACTCTTCCCACATTACAGTATAGCTACCAATTCCAACACTTTTAAATAAAATGAGATTGAGCTAGGCAAGTCTTTCCTACTGTTCACATTCCACGAATATGAATGCCCTTTTCTCCAAGGAATTGATGAAATGCAGTGTTCTATGTTGTAATCCTGAAGAAATATTCATTTTTCATCAATACCTAATGAATGCTGACACTTGTAGGTTACCAGACATGCAAGAGACAGTAAAATTGGTCATTGTGATTCAGCTAGAGGGAAGCAATTATTTTCAATTTTTTTATAATACTCTTTCTAATGAATCTGCAATATTCACTGCTGTAAATGACAAGCAGTGCAACATCTCAGGTAAAATTCCCTGGTGTGTGGCTCTGCAAGATTTAGACATAGTCAAACAATACCTTTCAGTAGACGAACGACAACTCTGCGTTTTGTTTTTTCACCTTATGCTGAGCAAGTCAGAGAAATTTGCATGTAAAACACTTTTTGTACTGGCAGGTGTCTTTGCTTTGGCCTCTCACCAGTGAGTTAATCCAGACTTTTAAATTGTTAATAACTGAATAAGTTTTAGATCCTGATGCCTTGTATAATCGGTCACACAAATATAAATTATCTGTGAATTTGTACTCTGCAGGGATGGGAAGGACATGAGAGCCTTGGTGACTAAGAAGTAATTCACTGTCTCCTTTCTAATCTCCTGTGTAATATATATAAAATGTAGAAGCAAGTGAAAATAGTATTTGTTGGATATTATTTGAGAGAACACAATGTATTTTAAATTTCTAAAGAAGATAGCTATGCTATTCTGAAAGGAGATATTTTTGAAACAAGTTTCAAAAATTAACTTTTTGGTATGCTAAACTATTAAGAAACTTGATTTTATTAAACAAAAAACTAATTAAATTTAGTCAGCACATATATCAACAGAGGCCATCAGGGAAGAGCAGTAAGACAGTTCTTGGAAGCAGCTGTAATCAATCTGATCACTTTGAATGTGTGTGTGTGAAACTATTCAGAAATTGCTTATATGGAAAAAGTTACGATTTAATTCACATTCCTTAAAATGAAGGAAATCTGCCTGCTCTTAAGGGTTTCTGATGAGGAACGTTGGGTGTATAGAAGCTGAACTTGTTGTGTATCTTTTAATGATCTCAGAATATTTACTTACTATTTTTTCTACATTTTTACATGGTAAAATTGTAGTTCAGTGTCTCATTTTGCAACTTTTAAAAAGATGTTAAATACTTAGTTGTTCCTTTGAGGCACTTTCCTCTTGAAGCAATGGGAGTTCTCCATTCTCATCTGATTGAAGCTGCTGAACTCCTTGTTGTTTAAATATATTCAGGTTTATTTATTCACATCAGGTTAGGATCAGGGCTTGGAGTAATAGAGGTTTGTTGGTTTTTTTTTTTTTATATGAACTTAATATGTAAATGTTCTGGCATCTCTTAATGCTAAAGGTCACCTGGCTGATTTTATTCTTTGGATTGCAGCAACACATTGAAGTGTCTTAATTGATTGTAATTGTTTTAGTTAATCAGTTTCAGAGGATCAGGAACCTATTTTACATGCTGGAGTTGTTTGCTTCCAGGCAATTCACAGAAGTGGTGAAAACTACCTTAGGTCAATTGTTCCTTTATTTTAGGAGATTAAGGCGTTTATATGTAGTGGGTGAAACTGGGTTTGGAATATGTTATAGCTGAGCTATGAGAGAATATGGCTCCTTCATATACAAGTTGGAGAAAAATATCTAAAACCTGTTTCTCTCCCATCTTTTTTTTTTTTTTTTTCAGTTGAAGAGAAATAAAAGTGTAGAAAAGAGGAACCCTCTCTGGGTTTGATACTTCCAGCAGCATTGAAAGCTGCTTCCCTGTTAAGGGCATCAGTGTCTTGCCAGCTCCGAATGATCAGTCATGTTCCTTGAATGACAGCTTGGGGCTTTCAAACTGCTGGGAAATGTGTACCAGAGTGCCGAGACATTCCTACAGTAGGGTGAATCCGGGGATTTCTGTGCAGGAATTGTCATTTATCTTCATAGGGTTGTTTATTTGTTTAAGGCAGTGCGTCCAAGTGTTTATGGGAAGAGTTTGTGAAGTTTGGCTATGAAGTGAACACTTATGGCAATTTTTGGAGCTCTTGATAAGCAGACTTCATCTACTAAAACAATTTTGGGATGGAGGAAAAGTCTGTCCTCTCCTACTTCTTTTCCATTGCAGTTTCATTTCTCTTTCTGGCAGTCAAATAAGGTACATTGTCTGAGAACGGGCTCATTAATGCCCTGAACGTATCCTATTGTGTATGGAATGAAAGCAAAACTTCACTATAATTGGAACATAATATGGTTTTTAGAAATCTTTTGCAAGTAAACATCTAAATCCACTAAAATGACCTGTCCCATTAAAAACAAGAGGAACTTATGGTTTCATCACCGAGTTCCTAACATAGCCCATAGCACAATTTCATGGTCTGCATGTCTTAAGCAGGGACTATGCACATTAGAGCATAAAGTGGATTATTTTTTTCTTAAATGTGATGTTGACTTTTGTTTCATAAACTTCAAATAAGCTTCAGGGCTGTCCTTTTTCTCTCCTGAGTGTGCATTCTGGATTTCAGGAACTTGCTGTACTTTTTATCCATGACTTTTGCTATCTATGAAGTAACGTTCAAAATTAGCAGATGTTCAGATGAATTAAATAGCAAAATTCTGAGGGGAAATGGAAAAGGCTTCCAACCCACAAGTATGGGTGGCTCACTGAGGGAAATGCTATTAGCAGAAAATGGCAAGGAAGGTAGTTAATGTGAATCCCAGATTTCTGCTAGAAAGAGAAAAACAGAACTATCAATGAAATTAAATTACCTAAATGAAGAAATCTTCATTTTTGGGCTAAATAGTACAAATATCATGCAAGGGGAACTAGGAATTAAAGGCAATTGAGCATAAATTTGACCACATAATTGGAAATGCTGCAGATGGAAGTGGAGGAAAAGTAAGAAAGAAGTAACATTCCCTTTAAAATAATGAGTGAAAATATAAAGTGTGCAATACCAATGAAGGAGCAACTGCAGCACAGGTACATTTTTCCTGATGATCTGAATTTCTTCATTCTGCCCTTGCTGGCCCTCTCAGAGCCCTGTATGTGATTTGACCTGTGTCTGCTCACATGAACCCATGGACAAATGTTCCCTCCTGTGCTCCTGGGACTAGAAATGAATGATGTTGCTGTTGGACCCACAAAACTGGGCAGAAATCAAGCATGGATACCTATTCTGCCTACGTGCTTATGCTTTAAGGCATGGATGCTGATTTGGCATCAAATGGAAAAATCAACGAAATCTAGGAGTCCTGGTAGTTGAGTCTCCAACTGGAGAAACTCAACAGTGAAAATCTTTCTGTTCAAATAAATAAAATCTGATGGGGGTGGAAAATATGGCTAGAGAGAAGCAAAAGTAGCAGCAATTAGGCTGGTGGTTGAAGGTTTTTGTGTCAAGCCCTAAATGTTGTACTTTGTGTATTTTGAAGGGGAGTAGTGCTATTCCTGGGACACAACCCTGACCCCTTTCCTCTCGGGTGAAGTACCACTGCAATCTCTAGGTCTGTTAGGGAATATACGTGGAGCAGAATTTTCAGCACAGGAAAAAAAACCAAACCAAAAACCACTTTTAAAAAGAATTATTTTAAAATTTATTTGTGGAAAAAAATATTAGACTTGTTCCAGGCTGCTAACTTCCAGAAAGACATTGGAGTTAAACCACAGCACATTTCTTCTGATTTCATGTGCCTCAAAAAAATCACAGATGCCTGACTCATTTTATATACCTTTCTGTTGTTAAGACAGGCAGGAAATTCGAGAACAATATAATTGTCAGTATGATAAATGAGAAGGCAAAATACTGTTGAACAGTAGAGGACACCGAGTGTTATTATGGCCTATTGTTGCTATGAATAGAACCACCCAGACACCAATTAACATCTCATTGCTATGATTACTTGCTACAGTATCTATTCCACTAATCAAACTTGTACCTTTTTAGTCCATATTTTGATTTCAAAAAGTTATACCAAGAAGAGATTACATTTATCTCAAATGCAAATAAATGTGAAGCTTAAGAAGCTAATTAAGTTTATAACCACTGAGAATAACATTAAAAAGAAAATTAAATTGCTTGGTTTGGAGGAAAACCTTTTAGGAAACATTTGTTGAATAAACATAAAAGAAATTCTCCTAATGTACTCTTATGCAAATAGTGTTCTGTTTATATTTTCCATATGCCAATCATATATAACTCTTAGGAATTTTCCTTCACTAAACATTCCTCTTCATAGGAATATTTACTATCTAGCACACAATATGTAGTATGACAGCTGCTATAGCTTCCCAAACTTTCCAGCCTGCTGTATCTTCCCAAACTTTTTGAAAACAGGGTTTGCTTTATGAAAATGACAATGTCATTACAAATATTTAGTAAATAATTGCTTTTGGCAAGGAGATGGAAATAAAGGATAAAGCCCATGAGATATTACTTCCCTCATTTCTCTCTCTTTTTTTTAATGGTTATAAAAGGTACCAGATTGAAAACTCTGAAGAAAAGAAATTTCTGCTTATGTGTCAGGCAGCAATACTCCAGAATTTCTTTGGCTGGGCTCCATGTGCCAAAGCACTGTGGTATTGTCCCTAGTCTAATAGACTGCTAAGACGTGTTCTGTCTAAAGTCAATGAGAAAACAAGGAGGGCTGAGCAGACCCTCGAGTGTTTTGCTGGATCCTGTTGCTCAGCTCCGTGACAGGCTGAGCCTGTGCCCCAGCAGCACCTCAGCGAAGGGCTGCCCGTGCTGCCTTCTGCCAGGAGCAGTCCTGGCTGGCAGAGGTTGTGCAGCAGCTTGCTGCCCAGCCCAGAGCTCCTCTCTCATCCCAAATGGATTAGCTGTGCTAATAAAAGATAAGATTTCTGGCTGCAAATCGTTCCTCGGCTTGGTTTAAGGAAAAACAAATTTTGAAGGAGAAATGGGAATTCATAGTCCATAAGGAAAAAGCAGGGGTGACACGACTGCTGCTGGAAGAGTCTTGTGAGTAGCACTGGCCTGTCTTCTGCTGCTCCTGGGTTCCTGTCCCACTGTCCCCTCTGTGGAGCACAGGCTCGGAGCGCAGCCTGCGCCCCCTTTCCTCGCAGCCAGCCCTGGGTCTGCCAGCACCTGGAGGAGCAAAGCGCACGCTCTGTGTGCTTGTGCAAGCGAATCTGGGGGGGAGACTGGGCCAAGCTTTTGTTCCTGACTCCTGTGTACTGTGTTTTAGATTTGACAGTAGCAAAGTCCCTCACAGGGAATGATGTCAGTAAATCCGTGCTTGACTTGCCCGTGGATGTCCTGGTTGGGCTGAGCAGTGGTTCTACACTCTGCAAGCAACAGCTTCGTTCCTGTGAGCTGGACACAACAGATATGGGGAGGAAATTGTTCTGATGGAAACTGTGGCTATTATGTCATTTCTGAGGCCTTAAATTTGTTATTTTTGTTAATCTTTAATACATGCCTTTATCTTGCTTGTGCTCAGAGAGCATCACTTTTCCTGTGCAAGGGTTTCAATTATGACTGGAATATTTTGAAATGTGCCCCTGATGATCCATCACAATTTTTTTTAAAGGCTTTGGTCATGGAAGAGCAGTATTGAACTTGGAGCTTGAATTTAGATATAATTTTTTTATAAAGCAGCTGACAGGTTTGCTGGATTAGTGTTTATAATACTTATTGACATCCCATGATACCTTTCCATAGCTGAGCAGAGTTTAGATTGACTCTGGAGTATTAGTACTTGATGAAGGTAATCTGTTTTCTTGGCTGAAGCTCACAAACAAAGCAGTTAAATCCCCATTACAAATGGCTGAACAGGGACCCATTAAACTTCTTATAGGCCTGTCTCATTTCTATAGCCCTGAAACATTTATAAAGGGCACTGTTAAAAATTTACAGAACCTTGAGACAGTGTCTTAAGCAAAGCTACTCTGTGTACACTACATGAAATCTCAGTCTTCCTTTAAAGAGTAAAATAAAAGTAGAAGAGAAAAAGTTTTTTTCATACACTTTGACCTACAGTAACTGTTTTGGCTTTTCTTGATTTATTTTCAAAGTTTCATAGAAAAATAGATGTTACAGGTAGAAAAAAACCCAATTTATGCTTAAACTGCCATAGGGAGGTGCCCAGGTTGGTTATTAATAATCAAACTGTCTTTGTTCATGTCTGTTTCAGTTATTAGTTCTCCAATCACCCTTTTTATATGGGAAGTCACTCTGGAAATTGTTGGCACTGAATTTGAGATGAATATGGTAATAGTGGATGTATCATGTTAATGAGAATTCTCATATTAAGAAATATAAGACAAATTATTTTAATGATTCTACTGGCATCAAACCATGGAAGCCACAAAGTTATCTTTTTAATGAATCAATCCCTACAGGCCTAAAGTAATTGTGTGAAAACTGTTGGCCTTTTTTTTCATTCCAGTAAAAGACAGCCCCAAACTGAAATTGCACTTTTCACTGTTTTAGCTGATGTTTTGCAATAATACCTTTGAGGTATTTTGTAAGCCTCAACAGAAAGAAAATTTTTAAGGGACCACAGGAGTTAGGGAGGTTGAGTCAGGCCTCCCAATGCATGTCAACAAAGATGTGATAATTAGAGAGAGAAGAAGCAAAGCCTTCATTAGGCCCCAGATTGTTTGAGTTGCATGGGCAAACTGTCAGACTGAGCTCAGCAGGATGATGGTGTCTTGTGAGAGAGTCTGGACCTCAGTGCATGAGAACAGTGGCGTTTGTGTAAGAGGGACTGGAACTGGAAGGGGTAGGGATGGCCAAGAGCAGAAAAGCACTTTTGTCTGGTTTGGTTCATTATATTCTTCTTCTAGTCATCTTCTCTTAAGAGTTTAATCTTCTCAAATACTTTAAAAATAAGGAAATAATCAGTTCTGTGTTTCTAAGTATGGGAGTTGAGGTGGGAGTGTGGGAAATAATGAAACCACACTGTGTATATATTTTCTAGTTCCTGTGAATTTTGATAATTTCCAGATGGTCACTTTTAAGTGTATTCCTCAAATGTGAAGAATGGTTTTATAGTCTGCAGTATGTATTCTAGCACACCCCTAAAATGTCTAGAAAATCTGAATCTTTAGGTATTGTTTTTTTCCCTAACCAACCACTGATGCTGCAAGGAGTAGTAATAAAGAAGTTCATGTGATATTGTGCTTTTCATTTTCATCCTGGAAATATATGCTAAATCATCTATACCATCTGCTCCACTGAGGTCAAAGTCCCAGCTGTACAAGCTTAGGAGTAAGTGCTGAAGAGCTGATATTTTATATGGGCTGCAGTTGGTGTTTTAAGTAGTTTCAAGCAAGCCTTGAAAGTTCAGGGGTGCAGCTGGCACTTGTAAGCATGCTCCTTCTTTTGAGTTTTTAGCTGAAAAATAACAGTCCTCTTTATCAGGTGTCTTAAACAAGGTGCAAAACTTTCTCTATCAGCTGCCATCAGAGAAGGAGAAAGTGGCCTGTTTTCTCTGGTATTTAGGAAGGGAACTACTCGTCAAAGAGCCAATTCAGTGCCCAGCATCATTTAATTGAGCAGTCTTCCAGTTTGCCAGTTTCTACCTGCCTAGTTCCAGAATACAGACCCACTGTGAAAATGCCGTGTTGGATTCCTTTGTCTTCCTTTTTGTGCTGCTCTTTGCCAGTTGTTTGTTATCCAAGCACAAGACACTAAGGAATCATACAAATCCTTATGGTGCTTATTCATGGTCCAGACACTTGTTTTAGACCTGTGTCCTTTTCAGGGGGGGAAGTGAATCGTTAGACACAGGACAAGAGGTGGGGGAAATTAGCAACAGCATCCTTACCCTAGGGTGGTCAGATATCCTAGGATATCCCAGTAGGATAGTCCTTGTTGCTAAGCAGCTTGTGTTATCTTGACCCTTTTGAACCTTTTTAGATAAATATAGCAGAAGAAAGGGATTGCCGAGCTTCACACCAGAATTTGGTCTTCTACTGCCTTAGTTGGCTGTCTTCCTAGAAAATCCCATTCCCTTGTTACACTTGCTTTTGCATCCTTATCAATCTAAATCCTTTTTTATTAGCTGAGTGAAGTACTTTTAAATGTAAAAGTATTTCTAGCCCTGTGCATCCTAGCCATACAGTCAATCTATAATAATTTTAAAATAAGAAAGCACATCTATGGAATACAACTGAGTTGAGCCTAAAATTACAAGGGATAACCTCCTGCTTTGACATAGCCTTTGTAGCCTCTCATTTTATTCGTCTCAAACATCAGTTCTCAATTCCAGAACTTGAAAGAAAGCCAGAAATTCCCACTCATTTTTGCCCATCTCCTTAAGCGGACACTCCTAGATATCATCAAGTATTTCAGTGGTTACATCTGGCAGCCTATGCTTCAAGGCAGTGATGAAAACAGGACTGAAAATAAAAACATAATATTTAGAAATATTGCTGAGGGAGACAAGGAAAAGGGAGTCCTCACATACCACATTTCTTCTGCTCTATTGTTTAGCAGTTACCCCAGTATGACATACCAGAATGTTTCAATCATCAAGTTACTGTATTTGTTATTACCAAATAAAGAATTTTAAACCAAATAAAGAATGTTAAATATAAGCCATGGCTCAATTTAACTTCTTTAGATGCCATCTTATGCAGCTCTGATGAAGTGCTATTTTCTTGATACTTGCAGGATCACACAAACCCTTCTGGGAGCTGAGGATGCCCATTGGAGTGTTGTTTTGTTACTGCCTGTAGTTTGAAATAAGCCCCTTTAGGAGTCCTCTGTGTGTTCTCCTGCAAATGAAATTATCCACCTGCTGACTGGGAGAGATATAAGATGCAAAAGACAATTTGTACAAAGAAAGGAAGACTCAGAGAGGGAAGCAGTAACAACTCCAGTTACTTCATTTGATATATCCCTGAAAGAAAGGGATGTAAATCTTGAGGCTGCCCACGAACACACATGCATGTGCAGTGGTGCAGGTCTGTCTTGCTCTGTTCCTGTTTGCTGAAGGCCTGTCTCTGCAGTAATGCTCCAGAGCAGCCTTGCCATAAGTTATTCAAAGGCCATAGAGGAGGTCTGCTATAAGGCCCCTCGATTACCGGGAGTTGATTTTATTTTTTCCTCTTAAAAAGGTGTGTCTTTCTCTACTCTGGTGCCAACATGGTACTGAAGTCAAAAGGCACGAATTTAGACAGTAAAGACTGAGGATGTTCCCTAGGGTCTGCACTGCTCTTTCGGGGTAGATTTTTAGTGACTGTGTGATCCAAATTTATGGAGATGTTTGGAGTAGGAAACTGGTCTTGTAATCCTTGGTGCTTTTGTGCCAGTAGAAATTCTTAATTTGTGATAGTTTGGCCAAATTCAGCTACAAAAACTAGACTACATCTCATGTAAGCTTTAACTGTGCATGTGACATCATGAGGAGGCTGCAACTTTGTTCTCTGATTCAGATTGATCTTTATATGGACAAAATAAATCGCTTTGGTAGGAAGGAACTCATATTGAGCAATATTCTCCCTGTTAGAATTAAGGGTGATCATGACAAACCTTTTCAGTTTCTGTTTCATGTGTAAGGTCATTCTATTTCAGAATTTTTGATCTTTTTAAAAATTTTGTGCCATGGGTAACTTTTCAAACATCAAGCATTCGTAGGAATGTGGTATAGTTGCACCAGTGCTTTCTGGAAAACCTTTGTACCTCTAGGATGGAATTTAATGAGACTTGACAGTGCTCTCCCAAAAGGTCACTACCCAGGTGGTTGTGTCATCCTGCTCAGGAGAAGGACTCAGCAGCTTAAATTCTTCTCTTCCTATTCAGTTTGGGGACTAGATTGAGAGTTTTTACTGTCTCTCCTGTTGCACCCTCTGGGCTGTCAGAAATGACTCTAAGCACTTTCTCTCCTGTAGGATACTGAATTCCTTGGCCTGACTGAGATAAGGAATAGCTCTGAATTGTCACAGTCACGGATATGACCATGGGAGGGTAGAGGTTTCTGCTTTGCCTCATTTGGAAAAGGATTTTGTCCTTACCTCCTTGCAAGACAAGAAGATTACTTCTGACCTGTTCTCATCTCTTTGACATGGGTATATTTCAGTAGGACATAACGTATTCTCAAATGAGTTTCTACAAAATAATTCTGCCTGGGCTGCTTCTCTACATGTGTAGGGGAAAGAAGGTAATGGAGTTACAGAGGCAACATCTTGTTTGACTTGTTACTAGAAGATGCTTAAAGGCACTGTTGTAGGAGCACTAAAGTGTGTGTACATTACCCCACGTTTCCTGGGCACACCTGCAGCCCACCAGAATATATCCTGAGCCTCCCAGGCTGTGGCTTCTCACCTCTGTACCTCAGTACATGCTGTTATCGTGGGAGTTTTGTCTGGGCTGTGGTTTAATCTTCTTGTGAATTCAGAGAAGCCACGCTGAGCCTGGGCTGGGAGCTCTGGGTGGGTGCTGAGGACGAGCACAGCTGAGCAGGGGCTGATGCACCCACTGCGCAGTCTGAAATGTCAGGCTGTGATGCCCTTCAGCATGTTATCCAAGCTTTTCGGTTATTCAAAATAACCTCCGCTTGCCGTCACCCCAGATAATCGGCAAGTGGTTTGTTTTTGTGGATGTAATCATTGTCTGCCATTCTGTGGAGTTCGCTAGATGTTTTAGAAGCTCCTACAAGTAGGAATAGTCTTTCCTTTACAAATCATGACTGCAGGTGCTGGGAAGTAGTGGTTCTTTCAGATGATATCTATCTTGTATGAGATATGTGTATCTTTGGCAGACTGCTAAATATTACTGCTTAAATCCATTACAAGGAAGCACAATTTTCTGTAACTTAATTTCCTAAGCCTAATGAACCCAGTAAATTTCCTCTGATGTCTTCCCAAGTTAATATATTAAATCTAATTTATTTGGCAAAAAATTGGACAAATTTCCTCTTAATTCAATTAACTTAGAAGGAAAAAAAAGTATTGTTATGGAAATCTGGGACTAATAATTCACAGATGTGAAAGTCCTGGTTTTGGTTCCATTCATTTACTAGCTTGCTCTTGCTATTTTTCCTATAATTTAACTCATAAAAGTCATAGTACCATGTATGTATTTGAAAAGCTTGATAAATGATACCAAATTAATTTCTTGTCTTTTAATGCTGCAGAAGATTTTTCTGTCCTAAGTGATTATTTGCATACTTATTGAATATTATATTTGCCAGTTGGTTTTCTTGATGCGTTACTGATATTTTGTGGGCACTGATAATGAGTGGGTGATGTATTTTCATCAGCAATAATATGACCCCAGCAATTTTGCTAGAACTCAAAGTGGCACAAAAAGAGTCCTTTCTCATTGTTCATGTCTTAATGTTGGGGAAACTGAAGCATTAGGTGCCCACAAAAGCCAAAGCAAAGCTGTGAGTGGGAGAGGGTTCAGCAGCACCACACAAACATAAGCTCATCTATGCTGGCACTTTGATTTTGTGTGAACATGATGTAGGTAAGAGGGATACACTTGCATATACTCTGTGAAGATAATTCAAATTTTTCATGCCAACAGCCACTGTCCTGCTTCCCTGCTACTTCCTTGTATATGTGGAGAGGTCCAATGCAAACAATGGAGCCAAATCTCTGACAAATAAATTACAAGGGCCCCTAATGAGTGCAAATCCATGTATGACCTTCAGAGCATTCATGCAGCTGTCTCCACGCTCTGATCTGGCTTGTGCTGGAAGAAACCTACAGATATCTAACATTTCAAAATGAGCGTGTATGTCAGCACAATAGAGTTGGTTTCTTTCTGTTTGTACCCCTCAACCAATTTCAGGATTGCTCAGGACAGGATTTGGCTTTAAAGCTGTAGGGCAAAGATCTTTAACATTACTGCATTTAGAGTGACTAATATTAGTGATATCCAAGATTTTTTTACAAATGGTCCAGGAGTTTTCCTGTTATAAATTTTCATCCAGACATTTACATCTTTTCTAGCACAACAGCAATCTTATGAAAAATAGTCAATAAGCTGTAATACTAAGGTCAACAGTCTCAATATTAAAATCAGTTTACAGTATGTTTGCTTGAAGTGCACATAAATTCAAAGAGGCAAGAAGTATAAACAGAATAGCTGGTTTCTTGGATGCACTCCAATATAATTATAGCTATTCACCCTTGTGACTATTTGTGTGTGTAGCTTAAAGCTGTTTGCCTGCCCTAAGGTACGGTAGCAGTATTTTTATACATCTTTGTATCTGATTGAAATGCAAAACTCAGTAAACCTGGAAAGGATGCTAACAAGCTTAAAGAAATGTATGAGTAAAATTAACCAGCAGTTTGAATGTGCCCTTTGACATTTGTTAGCAGCACCACCCCTTTCCCGGTACAGGTACTCATTCTCTTCAGTTTTGAAACTGAGATATCCCTTAAGGATTTGTCATCAAAATAGTGTATTTCTAATAGGCAATTATGAAAAAAAATCATCATCAATCACATTTATTGCAAACATCTCATAAAACAGTAAAACATTTATGTGGCTATGGAAGGCAAGTATGTTGCCATGTAATATACTAAGATTTGCATATAAAGAACAGCAGGCAGCAAACAAGTCGCTTTCCCTTTCTTATGCCATTTATACAAATGCCTTTGATGCAATGGATCTATTTAATTTCCATCAAAATGTTATTGCTGCAACACCTGAGTGGTGTTGGCTGTCGTTAGGTCTCAGAAGCACACCCTGGGAAGGGATCGGGTGATGCTGCTTCCTCCAGGTAGGGTCCATCAGCCATGTCACACCTTGTCACAACCTATCTGTCACCCAGGAGGCAGGGTTTGCCTCAAGCTGATGTGCACCTGTCACTGACACACACATATCTGTATATATGTATAAGAATTTTTCTTTTATTTCTCTCCCCCCAATATCCGTTTTTCACCAGGATCATTTATGTCGGTATTTAGCTTTCAGACAAATTACGGGGATATCAGGACTCCATATTGTTTCAGTGTGAATAAGAATAAAATGCAGTTGCTTGGAAAGAAGCACAGCTCTTTTTGTGGGGGACATGGCAACTGACTATGGATACCAACATCTGCTAATCTTCTCTGCAATCATCTGTACCTTGTGCTCGGCAAACACTCAGAAATCATTTTCTTGAAACTTTTTTTAATAGCTCAGAGTGAGGCTGTAGGATATAAAATGACTAATAAAATGTAGGGTTATTTGTGTGTCAGAGTTGGTAACAACTGTCTTTATCTGGGTTTTTGCACAAGCCTCAAGGTAAAATGAAGCAGGCAGCATTGCAGAGAAGCAAGAAATGAATGACAACACATTGTACAAATCTGTGGGATTTTTTGACACTTGACTTTGTACTATCATTTAAAAAAATTCTGCCTTCTATTTACTTGTCAGAACTGGATTTAATTCTTATATGCTGCAAGGAATTCACCATGTTAAGATATTGATATAACAAATTGCCAAATGTTTTAGAGATTGATTCTTGCTGACCAAAATGGGCTTTCAGATTGGAAGTCTTTTTTTCCAGAAAACACCTGCTGAGATAGAAGTCTGACAGCTGCACAAAAGAAATATACAGTTTGTTTAGTCTGCTCCTATCTGGCAATCGGCAGATGCTATCAAAAATTGTATTTTTAAAATGAAAATTACCTGAGGATTTGGCCAAGGAGCTTGGTTAAAATGGAGTGAGTGGCCACTGTCAAGCAAGTATTACCAGACTGATTGGTTGTTACTTCTGTCAGTCTTTCTTCAAAATTATGACAGGCCACACAGCAGGGAGCAAATGATCATTAATACTTCATCCCTTGGGACACAATAAACTGCCATTCACTTGCATACAAATAAAATACATAAAGCCTGTCAGAGAAGGTGACAGAAAAAAGTGCTTTTTCAAAATTATTTTATACTTCAGGGGGATGTGATCAGTTAAGACACATTTCTGCATTGTGTGGAATAGGATTTTGACAGCAGCACCTTTGAATTCATTCTGGTTTAAAAATACCTTTTAGTGCTTTTTCCTGGTGCTTCTATTATTTCATTGGAAGAACATAAGATTTTGAGCACTCCTCAGCTTTGCAGCGGAAACTTAAGCATAGATTTTGCAGGAAAACGCTCCTCTCCAGTGCTGTTTCTGCCATCCAACCCAACACAGGAATGATCCAGGCTCTTTGCATGTGCCAGCGCACGCTCGGCACAGGTGAATGCCCAGTCCCAGGTCAAAAGATGGCCATTGCACAAAGAATTCCAGGCTGAAATATATGCTGTTCTAAACTTGAATAAGCCATTTTCACAACATCTTTATATGCAAAAAATCTCAAAAAAAAAAAAAAAAGCTATGCTGTATTATACTTTTGGTAAGGTCAGAAAGAGGCTGGAATGTGAGGTATTTGCTTAGCCACTGCTTCCAGTAATGCTTTTCTGTTCTGGGAAGTGCACTGAAAATATAATTACTGATTTATGAGGAGATTTTGCATATTCCGCCTATAGGGGTGTTTTGTTTTGTTTTGGTTTGTTTGTTTTTTGACACATCTACTAATGAATTATTAGGTGGTTACTGCACTGAAAGTTTTGTGTAGGCAAGGCACATAGGGTTGCTTAACTAGTCAGTGTGGGGCCTCATAATCTTACTGTATTGGCAATGAATTCCTTTTATATTGACTGGAAAAACAAATTTTCTGACATGCTCTTTATGCTTCAACCCCCTTTCCTCCTTTTATATTTCCCATGGAAATGTATGGGATGTACACACTGTATACAGGGATGTGTAACGCTTTGTGCAAGCATTTGTTTGAAATATTTTGATTTCACTAAAACTATACATTTTAGGAAGCAGAAGTGTTATCAAATATTTTCTCTGTTTTGTGCAGCTACAGCAGTTTGTATCATACTGATGGATCTCATTTACAGACTTTGAGGTCGTACTTTACTTATTTCATTTTCAAGGCAGGTGAAGAAATTTGCTCTTCTCCTTTGCCAAAATTGCTTCCGAGTTACTGTTTTCACAGTTTGGTTCAGCTTGGTTTTTTCCTTCTCCTGGTCTTGATGGCAAAGAGAAAGCTGAGTAACGAGTGCTGTCTCTTGATTGAGATAAAGAAGTACGGGAAGTTTCACATGAAAGCTTGGCAGATCTGCCTGTGTTCTCTCCTTGAATTTCTGCCCCTCCTATGTCCCACTGTCACTGTTGGTACTGTAATGTCACCTACTTTAAAACCCAAATCTCTGGCAAGCCACCTAACCATGAAAATGCCATTTAGTACCTGAGAATCGATTGTAAAGTTTTGGTGAGGAATCTGCCAATATTGTGTAAGAAGAAAAAGTTAAATGTTAGTGAGTCCACAGCACCACCATCCATATGCATGACTGGGCAGAGAGGAAAGTAAAAATGCTAACAGAAAATACTTCTTACATCACTCCTGCTGCATCTTTAATTTCTATTTTTCCTTTGTACACTGACTTACCCTGATTCTAGACAGTCACTACATAATTTGAGAATGGAGCAAAAAAACGGAGTTGCGCTCTGGAAAAATACGAGAAGGAAACCTTGTAGCAATGTGATGTCTTTTTCCCTTCTATTCACATGCATTAAAGCAGTTGTTGGTTATTGGTTTTTTGGTCATTGAAGAAATGGAACACCACTTGCTGATTTCAGGCCTAAACAGAAGAGTAAATAGTATCTTTAATAAATATATTTTCTTTTGGCAGAAGTTTAATACGGAGTTTTTAATAGAAATTCAAGATAGACCTTTTATATTAAAGGCTATATTAAGGGAACACTCCATAGGACAAACCTGGAGACTGAGAGCAAACCGTTTAAGGTAATGACTGCCTTGAATTCAGTGTGAAATGTTAAGTATCATGGTTCGCATTGCTTGGGGATTGTGAAGTTCAGTGATGAAATCAAGTTGGGATTTTTTTTTGCATAGTAATTGCGCTTCACTTTCCTTAAGTCCTATTCCATCCGCTTTGTGCATGCAGAAGCATGAAAGCTAGGACTGATTAGGTGGCATTGGCATTGCAAAATCCCCAGAAAAATACAACTGTTAATGAGAAATGTATGTATAACCCCCTGCTTACTGCAGTGACAGTTCACTCCTACGATTCTGTCAAACATTGCAAAAACCAAATAAACCCGATAGCCCAATAATAAATAACTGCTCAAAATGCTTTTTTTTTTTTTTTTTAGCTTTAAAATGCAATAACGTAAATCCTCAGCTAGATTGAATTCACCTCTCTCCATTGAATTCAGTGCAGCTAAACTGATTTACAGTGGTTGGGGAATTTGGCAGTTGTGAGTCAAGCTGCAAAGTATGCAAAAGTTTGTTAAATCTGTTTGGAACATGGATGGAAATTAATATGGGGGTTTCAAATGTTAAAAAGCAGCATTGGTTAAAAAAACCCCAACAACTTAAATCCCTGCTTGAAAATCCTAAACTACCACTGCATATGTTCCAGTAATTTGCTCAGCCATGCAGTATGTTGTATTCACTGAATGAAGAAAACTTCTCGTGAGAATGTTTAAAATGTCACTGAGGTTCAGTCCGGATCAGGGTGCAGGTGGCTCTACAAAGGGGTTGCTGAGGGGATGTGTTTATACAGTTGCTGCTGACGGATGGTATTGATTGGCCAGGCAACTCATAAAACAAGCAACCTCACTTTCATCTTTGTGCTTTCTGTTTCTTCAGTAGATAGAAAAGTGGTTTTAATTATTCACATCATCTATTTTAATATTTTTTTCACTCTTATCCGCCCACTCTCTTACAATCAAATAATATTCTCATCTTCTCATTGTACAAAACTTGCGAAGGGGGCAAGAGTGGGCAGATAGATAAAACACTTTGGAGAGTTAAAAGTTGATGCTGCCTCACTGGTAAGATTAGCAGAAGTCAAAATATGCTAAAATCTCCACCCCATGAGATTGCCTGAGTCACCTTGAGGATGAGGGAGCACTTGACAGTAACTGAGATTTAGGTATTGCCATAGTATCTCTGGTGTTTTGCTTGTATTTATTTGTGAACAATATTTTTAGAGTATCATCTACTTGTAAAAACAAATACTTGTAGTTGTTGTAAACCCTGCTCCCCTCGCTCTGCTAGGTTATTACAAAAACCTACAGCTGTTTGGAAAGAGAACAGTAAACACGCTTAATCTAGCACTTGGATTTCCAGGCAAAAAGTGTACCAAAAACAATTAGGGGGAAAATAAGACTTAAAGCCCATGATGTTTAAAAGGGATCTCTAATTCTACTGAAAATAAGCAAATGGAACTATGCTGGTTGTAGTATGACAGAGCTGGTGTAAGGCACATTCTGTATAGCTCTCACCTCCTGCATCAGTCCTTGTTGGATCCCTGAAATGCCTCCTGCACAGGCACAGATATGTGCTCTCAACACGACAGTGTTACAGGCTGCACGTCTTTCCACCAGAGAATGTATTTTTCTCCCATTGCACCACATAATTTGCAGCTTTCATATATCTTGGGAATTGTGATAAGAGCTTGAGGTCATTTAAGGCTTCTGGGTTTTGCAGTTTGCTCATCCTTAGAGCAGAGAGATGTGATCTGTGCAGGAGGGAGGGATCCTCCCCCCAAAAACAAGTGAACAGCTTCTCAAAACCTTATTTCATGCCTCCTTCATATCTAGCATCCAATCGTGAATACAGTACTGGGTGAGAGTCTATATATATTCTTTTTATGCCTTTTTGGTTCCCTTGTCACTTCAGACTGTCTCTCAGAAGTAATAATTTGTGTGTGAAAGAAAAAAAGTTGAGCTGCTATCAGAGGATACATATTCTTCATTCCCAGTAAAATAACCTAGGAACTAATGTAAATGAAGCATAAGGTTTGTAATGAATTGGGCTGCTTGTGATGATGTGTTCAAGTCTATCTCCCAGAGTTCATTAACTTAATGTAATATACAGTGGCAAGAATGATACCTGTGATTACTCCAATTAAAATTATAGTTTTGTGCTTTTCTGTGATGCAAGTTAGTGCTGTGAAAACATGAAACACACCTTGTAAATGCCACCCAGCTGCAAAGGTGACAAAGTGAGTCTGCCAGCTCTTCCTAGTAGCACTGAGAATAATAGGAATGGCTGCAACTGGCTTTTGTTATTACTGGAAGCTCTGGTAGCTCACCAGGCATGGTAAGGCCACGGCACTCAGACTGTGACAGCATTGCTCAACAAGTGATTAAAATACACTGGGGAAAACACAGAAAAATATACTCTTAAATGGAAATGAAAATAAATATCACTGTAAGTGTACGGTATGTGGATACCACTAAGAGAAGGCTGTAAGCAAGTGAGGATACCACACCATCCTGCTCTTAAAAAGTGTAGGATTAAAGCTTTGTTCTGTTTTGAGCTCACTGCTTATTAATAAAGAGTGGATGGTAACTGAGGAGATGAAGAGAGTGTATTGTGAGGCACCACAGAGCACGGCATGTGTGATGTTCCTTCTGAAGCCATAATAACCATTTGATTTCTGACCCTGAGGTGAATTTTGTATACTCATATGCATGAAGGAGGTGAAAGGATATGTACTGAGCTATGCCCTTCTTTCCAAACCGTGTTTTTAGAAGTGATATAATTGAGGCATAAATAAAATAACAAAGAAGGCTTTTGTACATATATATTATTATTTCAAACTACCAACAGTTGTCTTTGCACTTGCTGGTATTTTAGAGTCCTGGATTTTAAATGGCACAGCTCTCCTTTAGCTTCTCCTGTAAAAAACACTAAAGAGAATACATCTTAAGGGAAAATTCCAGAAACCAGGTCTGTATAGCCAACAGTCCTAGGAACTTTGAGTTCCCTGCTCATCTCCTATTTGCCCCATGAAAATAAAGAATACAGCCCTAAAACTGGCACTTAACAATAGGCAAGTCCATATCCTTTTCCCAAAATGAAAATGGGCGCCCAGTGCGTGGTGATTGCTGAAAGTGTCTGCCATTATGTGGGATGCCAAGAGGCCACCCCCTGCTGCTTCCCGTCCAGAGGAAGGGGAAACCTCTGGATAAATTGCCACCTGCAGCGTGTGGCAGCGGACACCATAAGCAGCTGTCACTGGCACTCTGTAATTATGGAAGTACTCTTCTAATATACAATTAGACGGCCCCATCTCCCTTCTTTTCACTTGATCATGTTTTTGTAGGTGTCAAGAGCACTGAACTCTCCCCTTGTTCCCTCACTTACGCCTTCGTGCAGTACAGCCAGCACTTTCCTGATGCTCCTGGAGCTGGCACTGTTCCCGTACTAGAGGTTGTCTTCTGCTGCTGTTTCGGTACTGTGCTAGTGTTTTGTGTTGTGGGACAACAAAACCCGCGGGGATTGCTGTCAGTAAGCACTCACACCTCACTTCTGTTAGAGGTGTCACGCACAGTTTGCTGTTAGAAACGTACAGCTGACTTTGTCCTCTTCAGCAGAAGCTTTTTGTCAGCATTTAGTGGCTGAAGTGTGGTGTGAGACCAAGAAGTATCAATGCGTCCTTTCTGCGTCTGAGTGATCTCTGTACTGAAGGGAATGGGGGAGAAACTGGATGGTATGAAGTAATGCTAACATTTTCAAAATGAAACACAGAGTGCAGTTCTCAGGTGGGAGAATAGTATCAAATTGTTAGTTTTTTGCTAGAAGTGGTTCAGAAAAATACATTTTACCACAAAATGTTTCTGCCTTTCTCATATTCTGCTTTTCCTCTTCTCAGGATGACAGTCTGTCATAAGCAGTGAGTTTAGGAAATTTCAAATTTTTAGTATTCATAAAGATTCTTAATAAAAATGGTTAATATTTCAATTTTTTTCCTCTCAAAACACCAAAACCTCAGTTGCCATTTTACAATCTAATGCTTTAGATTTTGTCCATCTCTCCTGCTTTTTGTTTTTGCCACCCTTTATTTGAACAAAGAACTGGGGAGATTTCTTGATGCCATAGAGGGGATCAAATGTCACCCTGAGAAGTTGTTGTTCATTCTGAAATGGTCTAAATATTTTTTTTTAAGCAATCTACGAAATCTGCCTTTTTTTTTTCTATAATTCTTAGTAAGAAAAGCATAAGATGAGGATCTCTTCCTCAATTAACCTTTTCCTGTTAGACTAACGTTTAAAATATGTTTAGATTCAACACCAAGGCTGCTAATTAATGCCTGCTTTTTTCAACCTAATTTTGGGCTAAATCACAGTGACTGTTATGTTTGAAAGTCTTCCTTCTTGCTGACTTAAACTCCCGTAAACAAAAATAGTGAGCCAATTTTGAGATTGCCTTTAATTCTGCTGTCTACAAGATCCTCAAACCTTCTTGCTGCAGAAAGCGTGCAGAGATTGTTAAACTGTGCTTTGGGAGCACCTGTAGCCTCTAGCACTTAGCCCTCCCTCCACAGCCACCCGGCACTGGCTGTGGGAGCTGTACTGGTCACCTGGGGCACAGACTGGGAAAGGTTTATGGACAGCTCTGTTTTCCAGAGCCGTGCTCACGTTGGCCATTTTGCAGCCCTATGAGAGGTGGATGGGGATAGTGGCGCTTTAAATCACTGCAGTTGTAGAAACAAACGTGTGACTCTGGCCAAAGGCTCCCGAGTGATGGCACCCAGGGCACAACCCCTGCCACCAGTGCCCGGGACTTCAAATGCCCTGTGGTGGGCGTTCACATTCACAGGGCACCGAGAGACTGGCTGAGGCTTGGTGAAAAGCCACAGTAATCTGGCTGGATATTGCAGATTACAGGTTCTCCTGTGTGTGCCTGATGTGCTGTGTGAAGGCACAAGTGGACCAGAGCCATCCCTGTCCTCTCCCATCACACCAGCAGATGCATTTCTTTTCAAGTAAACAGTGAGGGAATACTCTCCTGCTGTGCAGAGCCCAGGACTCTAAAGTTATGTGGCCTTTCTCATCTCTTCCCAAAGGTGAATCCCTTGCTTTCTTTGCACATTCACTCAGCAACAGCTTTTTGACACTTTACAGATTAGTCTGCACGTTTCAGAGCATGTAAATTGATCTAAATGAAGTTGCAGGTAATAACAAAGGATGCATATCCCATGTTTTGAATGTCCTGAAAAGGACTTTTGAAACAGCAGAATATGTAGAACACAGTCTTCTGTGTTTTTTTCTTGCATTGGTGTAAAGACAGGGATTTTGAGAGCTTGATGAATATGACAATAGCAGAGCATCATTTTAAATTGATAAATGAGAAGAACAAATCATGGTAACATAATGCCCCCTATGGTTTGTAAGGGAGTATGTGCTACAGCTTTAAGGGCAATGCTTCCCTACATACCTTCTCTTAGTAGAATCAGAATTCTATGTTGTGCTCCTCTGCTAGAGAGGAAGAAATATCTGGTTGGATTTTATTAATAAATAGGCCAGATACTATTAATTTAGATGCTTTAAATCTCCTCCTTCTTTTTGGAGATTCAAAGCAATGGGGATCAAAAGTGGGTTTGAGGAATGTAGTGGCAGCTGAGTTCCCACACTTACACAGCAGCCGGTTCAGGGTGGGAAATCATCCCGGGGAGCGGCAGGAGCCGGCCCGGAGGGGAAGCGCTCTGTAATGGAGGGAACGGCCGCTGGATGGCAACATCCCACCGCGCACGGGTACCGGAGACTGGGATCGGGAAACCTGGGATCGGGAAACCTGGGATCGCGCCCGGCGCGCGGGACACGGCGCTGCTTCCCGATAACTCCTGCGCATAAGGCTCTCATCCACCGTGTGCTGTGTCTGTCTCAACGGAGTGTCCGAGCAGGAATTCCCTTCTTGGAGGGTTTCATTCGCAGGCTGGGGGGTCCTTCGGTGAGCCGGCCCTTTCCAGCAGCAGAGGGCAGGACGTGTTTGCAGAGTGGCGAGTCGCCCAGCAGTAAGTCGCACAGAAGATAATGTGTAAATAATGGTAGGGTGTTTTGCTGGTAAATCAGTGCTCGCTTTTTACCGTGCTGCCCCATATCCAGTTTAAAGGCAAGCCTTCCCTCAGTCCCTTTACTCGTGGTGCCAGTGAGGGCAGGAGCAGCACCTCAGACCTGGAACAGGAGCAAAGCTGCCCGCTCAAGCGCTGTGCAGTGAGAGCAGTGCCCGCCCGGGCTGCCCTGCTCGGCACCAGCGCTGGAACCAGAGGATGCCCAGGCTGCTCTGTGCCGGGTGGTGAAGCGATCCACCACCTAAACTGGATTAAATGAATTATGCTCGCCTTTGAGTGGATTGGGAAATACCCCAGGGCTGGTGCTCTTTCCGTTCGTACAGCACCCACAACTTCACTTTTAAACCTTGCCAGTGGAAAAAGAAACTGCTGAGCCTTGTACGGTGGTGAACTCACAGCAATAAGGGGACACCCACAGGTGCCTATCAGTGCACACGTAAAGTGAGAGAAAATATCTCTGAGGGTTGTTGCAGGTCTCCAAGGAGCCCAAGAGCAAATATGCACAAGTTGAATGTTCAAGCAAGTTGGCATTGTGTAACGTAAGGGAAGAGATGTCTCCCTGGCCCAATGTTTTAAGATTGTGTCACGGATTGTTTTGTGTTTCAAGACTTAATAATCTTGATTTCGCATTTCTGTTTCAGTAACTACTGAAAAAGTCATGAGTGTCACATATTTATGTCTTTGCAACCTGGGGGCTGGGTGGGAGAGGAAAATACAGGGACAAAGTGGGAGAGATAGCGGGAACAATTGTTGCATGTTGTCAGAACGTAGTGAAAATTATTTTGGTCTTCTGCTTTTAAGGTGGACTCCTGCTAGTAAACTCTAGGCAGAATGATTAAGCAATAAGTACAATTACAACTCTGAAAAAACCCAGACATTTTTCATTGTTAGTTTATAATAACAACCCTCTTGCTGCCTCTCAGGTACAGCCTGTGCATGCCTGGAGCAGGGAGTGTGTCTTCCTCATTCCTCCTGCAACAGTCATTTATGTGTTGGACTGCGGCTGAAAATACAATTCACTGCTGAAATTGCCACAGCTGAGGTTGAACAAATGGTTATTTATTGTTTCAGCTACTGGTCCATGGGCATATATACCGTTAATATTTAAAATCCATGAAAAGTCATATTCACAAGGTTTGTGAGAAATGAGGCAGTTTTCCTTCACTTAATGACAGGGATCTCAAATGAGTTCTGTTGTCAATGGGAGAGCAAGAGGTTATATAGTTCTCCATAATCTATAAAGCTTCTTCAGAATCATGTCATTAGCTTTCCTGTGGTAGAGCACAGCAGAGCTAATAATGCAATTATGGTTCATGTAGTTAAACTATGCTATTGATATTTTTTTTTCCCAGGAGGCCTTCATTTCTGGCAATTCTAATCATCTTCATTGTACAGCTGTATGAATTCCATGTTTCATTGTCAGGGAAATAAAATTGCAGATAAATAGCATCTTTCCTAATGCCTCTGTAAATGCCAGATTTAACCATTAGCCAAATGTCGGAGTCTATAAAATGTATAGTTCTTTATATATATATATATATATATACATCTCTATAACTATATAGATCTATCAAAAAAAAAAAAAAAAAAAAGAGGCCACATTCACATACCAGTCATCAGAATAAACTATTATGCTGGAATAAATGAGAGTAGCATCTCATCCAATATTTGATTATTCTCATTTCTTGCTGCTATAATTAATTACATTTTCTGGTTTTGGTATACCAAGTCTTTCTCTGTTTTTCTACTCTATTTAAACTGTAAGTATTAAAATAAAATAGTATCATTACCACATGAAAATGGTGTGTGTGTTTAGCAGGAGGAGGATTCTTCTTTTAACTTCCTATTCTTTTGAACAAATCTGGAACTTGGAGTTCTGTATTTTTACCTGACACACAGTAAATATGAGAGCTGGCAAGCACTGGCTAATTAAGATGCTATTTACTCTATTGTTAAGCATTAATTTAATACTTCCATTAATGACAAGTTACTTTAAAAAAAAAGTAATAGTTCTATCTGTGCCAATCCCCATTACAGCAAAAATATAAATCCTGAGATGTTGAAACCCTAATTAAAAAACATAAAGTATTAAATAAGGATGTTTACTGCTTTCATGGTTTCAGTCTTCCATGGTTAAGGTTCTTCTGAGAAGATAAATTTTTAGAGAAATGAATCTCTGAAAGGACCACCCTGTTTTCTTGTGTGTGGGGGAAAAGTTTCTCTGAACTTCTGTATTTCTTCTGATTAAACTACCAAACACATTACAAAGCCTTTAGAAAAGACACATGATGAAGTGATGATAAGGCACATTAATAATTTTATTGAGAAACTTCCTTCTTTAACACGGAGAAATAAACACAGAGAATGATTGCTATTAGGTGCCTGAGGAAAAAACAAAGTTATGAGAGGGACATGCTAATTAGGCTTCCTTGATGGACCACATGGAGATGAAAAGGAGAAGAAAATAAAAATAAAGCAAACACAGCTGAAATATTTAGACCTTCTGGCAAGACGTTGTTGTCTATGGCAATGAACTGTCCATGCTCTGGGTGTCTTCAGAGGCAATATCCGTGGTTTTCCTGCATACACCAGAGGCAGTGTAGCACGGGGAGTCACTTCAGGATACCATGGGATATACGACCGTGTACTGGTCAATCCTAAGGGAGCTGAGATGGAGAAACAGCAGGACCAACTTACTATCAGGGCATCTTGTTAAGGGTGTGGAGCAGTTCCTGCCTTTACCTTCTCTGTGACTGCTGGAAGAGAGAGGGACTGTGCAGTGGTGGAGCTGGCAGACGAAGTTCACGTGCCTTTTCCATTACAACACATTTTTCTAAATTGTTCACCTCTTTCTGCAAACTATGAATGCTAATCATTTCTCTGTTACCAAATAAACGTTTTGGCTTTTTTTTCTTCAGTAAAGCATTAAAAATATTCAACCTGGTAGTTTGAAATTTGTAAGCAAAATGCTGTCAAGACATGCTAATTAGAAAAGTTGTGCACACGCAACCTCCCAGTGTTCGCTTTTGCTCTCATTTGTGTTACAGATGGTGCTGGGTCAAAGAAGCAGCCTGTCTTCACAGGACAAGCAGTCCTGAAGTTCTGAGCATCTCTACATTTTCATCTATGCAGTTTTCTCCTTAGCTTTTGTTGCTAAGCTAAGCCGTTGGTGATTTGCCAACATTTTCCTCTCTTCTTTTACTTCATATAACAGCAAACCTGGCTTTGCAGGAATCTGAAGTACAAATTCATTGCTTTTGGAATCAAAAACAAATGGAAAGACTTGCTGTGATTTTTTTTTGCCAGTAAGTGACCTGTGATACAAGAAGAGAGGAATATAAAACAAACTTGGGAAGAAAGAGTCAGGTTTTCAGATCTGCTTTAAGCAGAGTAATTCATTAACATGTCTATAAAAATGTGTGATTGGACCAGTAGTGGCAACCACTGAATGGTCCAGGCAAACTGAGGTACAGAACACCTGCTGTGCAGCTTGGTGTCCCAGGTAAGTTCTTGGAATTTTATTTGACCTGTTTGAGGTGCTAGTGGATAACTGTTATTGGCAGCCTGCTCTGGAAAAACCACAGCAGATAATAATTGTAAAAAATTCCATGTGTTACCCTATTGGTTATCAGTAGGAAATAATATGAAAAATAAAATTACCTAGAATCCTGCAAGAATTACTTTTCTTAGTGGGCCACTACCACCCCTTCATTAGGTAGAATGTCTTAAATGCAATAAGTGCAAAAGCAAAACATTTTCAAATCAAAAGAAATCACTAATAGTTGTGCTGTACTATTGGGGAGAATTTCAAAACATTGATACTAAATGCAGAAAACAAATTGGATTGAGATCCTTAATTCCTTTTAGTATTTTTTTAGGGGATGAAAAGCTTGATCAGAACTAAGCTCATCTAAAATTTATTATTCTTTCAGTATGCTAATTAATAGAGCAGGATCATGGATTTGTTAATTAAAATAAGATACCTCAGGGAAACTGAAATTAATTTTGATGTCCTAATAGAGTTACCATTATGTCATTAAATCTTGTGGATGTCTTATCCACTTCTTTTCCTTCCCTCAAAAAGCGAAAAATATTTTATTTAGTTTGAATTTAGAATCACAATATTGAATGGTGACTTTCTGCAAATGTGATCAACTGATAATCACCGAATAGCTGCAGACTTGATGTGAAAGTCAGGACTGATCACCTCATGTGTTCTAAGTGAGCACAAAACTGTTCACCTTTGCATCACCGGGTCTGTGCTACTTGTTCACTTGTAAGCAGTCACTCCAGCAGCCTGCTAGAGAACTGGGTAAATTGACAATATATTTTCCAGAGATGGAAATAGCAGAACTCAGCCATTGGGCAGGCACTGTAATGATAGCCAGAGGTGAATTGCACCTTAAATGAAATGTCTTTCATGGACGGAAGGTGGTATCTGACAGCAAGTGCGGTGCTCAGCTGGGTGTGTCCCTGTGAGTGATTTAGTTCTTGCAGAGTATTTTAAGGGAGTCTCCTGGTCATCCCCACTTGCTGTGCTTGAGCGTAGTTCTGAATCAACCCCGGAGTGTGTAGACTGGTTCCTCCGGGGTGGAACCAACTTGGAAGCTGTGCTCCAGGAGCACACCAGAAGCTTCCAGTGGGTGTGACTGAAGAGCCACCCAGGAGCCGAGCAAAGCCCGGAGCCCCCAGCGCGGCGCCTCTGGGTGTCTCCTCCTTGTGCAGCTTTGCTGTGCTGTGCCGTTGGCTTGGGACAGAGCCTGGGCTGACCACATCTCACCTGCTTCCTGTCAAGGAAGCTCACACTGCTGATGTGACTGTTGATGCAAATGTTGATTTTGTTGTAAGTCGCTTTTACAGAGGAAAAGCACCTAAAACAACCTCAGTGTTTTCTGATACTCTGATTTTTCAGTACTTTTTCTTCCAATTTAGATGTTTCAGTGTAGAGAAAGGAAAAAGGAGAGGTGAGTGTGAGAGAAGTGCTAGGTTTTCTTCTACAGCAAGGCACATTGTTCTAATTTTACTTGATGAATTTTCAAGGCCAGCAAATAAATTCTGCATCATCACCAAGGGTGTTAATTGCAGGTTATATCCAACACTTCTGTTATTCAATGTACTAGAAGACAGAAATAATCTTATTAATGTACCAGTGTATATTGAGTACTTTGTCTCATCACAGGCTTAAATGGGTAAAATTTAATTAGAGACAAGCACTAGATCTGTTGTTAGGGACTGCTGAGCAGTTGCAATTTAGTTAGTCTTGTGAAAGCTTATGACTTGCCTGGAAGAATGTCTGCTGTTTGCTTTCAGCCTGCAAAGTGTTCAGAGGGATTTGGTTACGTGTAAGGATGGGTAAGATGCAAGCAAAAATAAAAATAATAACAGGTGAAATTCATTTTGGCTTCTCAAAATAGGTCAGTGACAGTTTACTAAAGTAAACAGAAAAGTAGCATAAAATATCTTTGTTTCTAGTACACAGTTAAATCAAGTACCACCAGTACTCTTGGAGTACTTTACCAAAGTAAAACTTTGTACCTCCAGTGTGCTCTTGCCACAGAGCTGTAAAGTTGTTCTTTCTGACACTCAGACCTAATTAATATTAAAGAATATTTATCTGGAACAGAACAGATCTTCAGGATAGATTCTCCTTTAGGATAGATGTAAAAAGATTCCCTTAGAGTGTTCATTAATTAGAACAAAATCACTCAGAGGTGAGAGATCAGTTTGAAAATTTCTTCATGACCAATGATGAGTTTTGGTTGCAAGATACATTTAGATGTTCTATGCTGCTCCTTTCTGGTCTTACTTTTTGCTTAAGTCACATGGTCTGCTTATCTAAACCAGCCTTTTGATGACCACACTTCCTCTGCTTTTGTTCTAAAACCTGCTTAATATGATTCAAACTGAAATATTTGGGTCTGGGGTTGAACTCAGTATTTTGGACTACTTGATTTGCGCAGCTGTTTCAGAACTGATAGGAAACCAGGACATGCATGAGCTCAGAAACAGTGCCCGCAGCCCCTCAAAGGCCATATTTTCATAAGAACAACATTTTAGGGATGATTAGAAAAACCCCAAAAACTCAATACAACAGAAGCCCACCCCCCAAGAAAATCCCCTGAGAATACCAAAAACCAAACACCTGTTTCCCCAAAGCTCCCCAACCAGACAACTCCCCTGCCAAAGCCGTCTTCTTTTCCTGTGTCAAAATTTGGCCTAGAAGCTGCTTTATGAATCTCCAGGTGATTGCTGTATTTTGCTGACATCTACATTTAGTTTCTGATCCATATCAATACTTGTTGGGGGTAGCATTAACATTTCTGATACATATTCAGTACCACGTGCCATCTCTAAACACAAACGCTTGAAAGGTTTCTCTCTTGATCGTTCCTTACACAGTCACTTTCAGATTGCTCTTTCCATCCCCTTTCTCCCGGTTGAGTTAAATGCAAAATAAAGATCAGGTGGCTGAAGAGTTGCTTGTTTTAAAGACTGCATTTTGCTGTTAAGTCGTGCACAACAGGCACACAGCCTTGTGCCATAGCTACCTGACAGAGCTACCCGAGCGGGCTGTTCCGCAGCCTGTGCGCTCCGTGCGCTGCCGGCACCGGCACCTGCCTGCGGAATTCCAGCGTGATTGCGGACGTCCTCGCAGGGGAGGAGTTCCTGCAGGCACCAGCTGAAGCAAGACGCCTCGCAAACAAAAGTTCAAGGTGAGAACGGTACTTGGGTGGTAGCTGATTTAAGAAATGGATTAGGGTTTTTTTCCTCCAGTGCAGAAGGCAATAATGGGTAAAATAATGTAACTTGGGGCTTGTAATTGTGCAGGGTCGCAGTCTGATGGTTACGCTCACACTCAGCATTTCTGCCTGTGCCAAAGGGAAGACAACGAAAGGGAAGGAAGAAGGCTATAGCATTTTCTATTAAAAAAAATTGACAATAACAATGCATCTTAGTGCTGATCACAATTGATATTTTGAAGAAAGGAAATTTAAAATGGAAACAGTGATTGCTGATGACTCCTCTCAGCAGCAGGGAAGCTCAGGCACTGCCTGGTGATGTTCAGGTGCATTTCATGATGCGTGTGTGCTGCTCTGAGCCTGCTGCTGCATGGCACAGTGTGTCCCTGGCTGCTCAGAGCTCAGGAAGGGCAGGAGGGAGGAGCTGAGCTCTCTTGCCTGAACTTGTCGAGATTGTGGGGACAAGGGGAGAGGCGGCTTCTGCTTACCTTGGGGAGCCCACGGTGATGCCGTGGGGAAAGGGGAGTGTCATCTTTCCCCTCCTGAGTACAAGGGCAAATACTTTGCACCAGGTTCATGGAGCAGTTTTCTGAGCAGCAGGGAGCAGGACAAGAAGTCAAACAGCTTTTGCTAATACTTTGAAATTTGTTACTGTCTCCTGTTTTTCTTTTGTGAAGGTGTTTTTTGTGAAACCATTGCCACGCTCCTGCTGTGGTGCCTGTAGAAGGTGGAAGAGTGATTAGGCTCCAGAGGAACAGCACCTATGCTGAGCCATATGACATTTTTGCTCTTGTGATCCACCTGGTTGACTATTACTACATGCTTTCTGGAGGAAAATCTGTGTCCTGTTTCTGTGCTGGGCACAAGGATGTCTTAGTCCATGGGTAGGTTTCCTACAGGCTGCAGTAATTTATGTAATAACCATTAACTGCAGTGGTGTTTGTACATCAGCTCAGCAGGGATGGATCTCTGGGCTTTTGTAGAAGGGGTAGTTATAGCAAAGATACAATGTAATTTTTCTTTAAGGAAGAAAGAAAGGTCTTGGATGTATAAACTCCTCCAGCCAAGCACTGCTTGCCTGGATCTGAATAGGCTCATTGATTTTGATGGATCCGTGCAAACTTGAGCATTCCAAGGATTTGCCCATCAATTTTTATCAGTTTTACAGTGTGAGATGGAGCAAAAATATTTTACAGGTAGAGGGAATGTATGTACACTCAGTTTCTTTTCTTTTTTCTTCCTTTTTTTCCTTTTTTTTTTCCTATTAAATACCTGTGAATGTATTTCAGATATCCAGCACATTCATACAGGAGAAGGCAGTAAACTCTATTTTAGTGCTCAGACTGAATAATAGAGTCAATGTAGGCAGAGATATCCCCCCCCACCCCGAGCCTTCTTCAAGGGGCAGAGGCAACGAGCTTGGTGTCTTGGCAAAATTCCTCTTTACGTGCTGCTGCTCTGCTTCCCGAAGGCCTTAAGGTTTGATTCAAAATAGCAGTAGACAATTCTTTAAATGTTTCTCCTCATTTCTGGAGTGTTTTTCCTGTGCATGTCTAAATAGCACCAAAGTGAGACTGCTTTAATCATGACTGGAGCCGATTCTGGCCAATGCGAAAGTATTTATTAAAAAAGAAAAAAAGAAAAGAAAAGAAAAGCACCAAAACATCAGATTAAAGAAATTATTAAATATGTGAGTTTACTTGTAAGGACCTATGCCAGTGCCAGACTATTGTTTGCAAATCCTGAAGAAACCTACTGATACAACCTACTAAAATTATTGCTTCAGAATAAAACAATAGGAATAGGGTAAGAGGGGACATTTTTAAAAGTACGGAAATTTGTGAAATAAATTAATAAACATAAGATGTACTTAAAGCCAAATTTTATATCTTTCTGTTACCTATTTACTGCAATTTTGTAAATAATGCCAGAGAATTAGTTCTTTGGGCAGAATTATTTCAGGGAAATGTTTATTTCATGAGCATCAGGGAAATGAAACCTGGTTCCTGCAGGGGAGGGGCAGCTGCCCGTGCTGCCCTGGCAATTCTTGGCCAGAGCCTGTGACAGGGCACAGCAGCTCCCAGCACAGCCAGGCTGGCCCGTCCTGCAGGGGCTGGTCCCTCTTGCAGAGTGTGCTACAGCACAGGCTGCAGCTGAGTGTTCCTCTGGGTCAGCAAATGAACTGCTTGGACTTTGCAAAAATTGCTTTTGAAATGTTTGAAACATCTCTCAGCATATATTTTTTCAGTGTGTTTTGTCTATCTGAGGCACCTTTCTTAATGTACTACACTTGTTTTATGCATTGATAGAATTACTGGGACTTCTTTTTTCCTTTAGTTTTCTGGGAGGTAAAATAAGTCTTTATTCATTTTCAAAGGTAAATGAGTGCCATTTCATCTGAGTTTCATCTGTCATTTTCAAAGTTAGGTTTACTGTATTTATCCAGAGCTTCCCCTGTTCCTTTTATTCTTTTTTAGATTTTGTGTCTGCTCTTTAGGTTAGAGCCTCTACTCCAAAGAAGCACATCTTTGACAGGGATAAAGGAAGAAAAACCTTTGGTCATTCTTAGTTTTTATTTCCAGTGATGTTAAACTTCCATCTAGTCCAGAAGGATTTGTTTAGTGCCCATCTTTCAGTCATCAAAGCTTTTGCCCGTGGACTGCCCTCTCCCTTCTCTGGGTGTTTCCAGGGGTGAGCACAGCAGGGTTGGCCTCTGCTTGCCACTGCACCCAGGGAGTTCTCAAGCAGGCAGTGATAAACTCCTGGGAAATTTGACACAGCCAAATCCATAAGTAGAGCTGAGGCTCTTGCATTTGCTACTATAATGTATGAAAATCTGCTTCCATATAATTTGGGGTTTTTTTGGGGACAGGTTTTCTGTATTCTTCCTTCAGAGAATCCTCATCACCATCTCAGCATCTTCCTCATCTGTAAACTCTGGAATTTAATCTGCTCAACCACGCTCCTGCCGACTGTGTCAAACCAGTGGAACTTGCAGTAGCACAGAGAACAGAAAATGGTCCCCAACACCTCCCTCTGCTTTGCTGGGCTCTGTGCATAGGCTCTGCCATTCTTGCAGCCATGCATCACACCTGCCTGCAGATCACATCTGCCTGATGCTCTCCACGGTGACTTGGGCACTCGAAGCAGAACTATGAGCTGGTAAGCCAAGGTTGCTCACCCTCCTTCTCCTTGTCTCTTCCTCCCAGTGCAATGTGGATAATTATGTGTGCCATGGTTTTGTATGGACAGTGCTTGTCTGGAGCAAAGCACTGCCAGACTGTTTTAATTCTCCAAATCCAGTTCAAACACCTCGCATGCTTCAGCAGAACCCTGCATGGATGTGGGCGTGTGTGTGTGTGGAGGGGTATGGCTGTGGGGGAATGTAAAAGTTACCTTTCTGGGGCTGGGTGTAGGCATGACATCCCTTGGAGGCCATCCTTGGCTGATGTTACATGGATGCAATATAGTGAGAAATCCAAGGCAGCTCTTCCTGCTTTGTGCATGAAAAATGTTGACTGGAGTCAGCAGTAGGGAAGTCACAGAATCATAGAATGGTCTGGGTTGGAAGGGCCCTCAAAGGTGATCTAGTTCCAACTCCCCTGACGTGGACAGGGACACCTTTCCCCAGAGCCGGTGGCTCAGAGCTCCATCCAACCTGGCTTTAAACGCTTCTAGGGATGGGTCATCCACAACTTCATTAGCTCCTCTGTCTTTACTGGATAGCCTGAGGAAGCGGAAGCACAAATATTGAATTATAAAGATAGAATCTTTGTGCTCTCAGAATAAATGCATGCATTACAAAGCAGGATTTCAGGTCGGACGTGTTCGGTTAGCCGGTGGGAACGTGGCAGTTTTGTCTCTCCGTGCTAGCAACACACCTTTCCCTCTTTCCATCGGTGCGCACGCCCGGCCGTGGCTCCCGTCCCCCGGCTCCCCGGCAGCGTCTCCCCCCGTTGCCCCGCTCGGGCCGTGCAGGGCTCCGCACCGCGAGGACGGCGCCGCACCGCCCGTGCTGCGTGAGCTGCTATCAAGCAGACAGACACCTTCTGAAGTTCTGTGCATGCTGTGCGCTTTTTTTTATTTGCTGCAACGAGAGAAGCCTTTTCTTTTAACCTGGCTTCCTTTGAAGAAGTAACTCAGGAAGCTTCATGGCCTCTCAAGGTAAGTGCATCTATAGTCTGTATTTTTAGATCATGTTTACAGAAAACTACAGTCCTGTGCATTTCCAGCAATCAGCAGTCTGATGAAATGAGTGTTTCAGGCTAAAACCACATCAGTCAAAGCACAGTTGTTTTGTTTTCCTTTAATTTTTCAGCATCCAAGAGGCTCCTAAGGAGACTAAAATCTATACTAGAATGTTATTTGAATAAAATATGTTATAAAATGTTAGTCTCTGTGTTCAGGCAGAAAATTTAGTGTTTAAACCTATCAGTACAGAATGAATGGGAAGAGTGGGTCCTGAGCCAAGGGTACCACTATTCTAGCACACTTCTTCCCTATTCCACTTTGAAAATATTACATCAGCAAATGGTTTTCACATTTAAAACTGGCCAGAGTCCTCATAACCATATATGAAAAACAATATCTGAAGAATAACTGAAGTTAATCAGTTTACTCCTCTCTGGGTTCGTCTTTGTCACCCACTGACTTTTAGCAGTAGCCAGGCGAGCACTCAGGGCTATGGGCAAACATGCAGCATCTGATCTAACCAGCCTTCTCAATACATTTTCTCCAGGCTTTCAAATACTTAAACTAAACAGAAGGATACAAATCTCTTTCTTCTTTAACATGAGTGCAACTCCACAGAGGTCATCCTGTTGTGATGTGCGGAGGCAGATGTTGGCCCAGGGAATTTCAGCAACGTCTGTCTATGTTTGCCAGATGTTTATCCCTCTTTCTTGCCCTCAAAATACTCTAGACATTCTGAATGTAGGGCACTAAAAGGTACCCAGGTTTTACAGCATTGTTGCACTCCTGCAATATAGATATTTTTAAAAAAAATTTGCTTCACTTTAGTTGTATAAGAGAGATCTGTTTGGCATACTTTTGATGTATATCCTTTAGTAGAAGCAGTGAAATAGTAATGGTGTGGAATATGGTTTTTAGTATGAAGAACCTTGATAATATGCCTCTTCTAGGAATGTGTAGCTCTACAAATTATGTTTGTACAGAATACTCACTGTATCATATGGTAACTTTTAAGCTTTTCCATACTAGAAATGAAATGGGAATCATCCACAAAAATAGACAAAGTGTCAGAGTAGCTCAGATTGTCATTAATATTTAATATATTTACTGTTTGATTTTTGTATAGCTTAAAATTTGACAGGTAGAACTGCAATTTGTTGTCTTCTTTTCTCTTTATTATTCAAGAATAACACTAACACTGGGCCACTTCATGGCATTTCATGTAACAACAAGAGTTACGGCAGTAACAGAACCCTGTGAGGTAAAATGATGCAGAAGAGCATATAAAATATTTATTACCCAGTTATACATTTTTAAAAGCTAGCTACAAATTCAAAGGGGTTACTTCTTCCTGTGGTCTCAGACTTGGAAAGAAAGCAGTGGCTGCAAAGACAAATTAAGATCAAAATATGATTGAATTATGAATCTTTCACAGGGAGTTCAAATAATACTAAAGGATCTCTTTTAAACTCACAACAGCAAAAGAGAGATTCAGACTTACAGCCAAAATTCCTTCTGGACCTCAAACCCCATCATGCCTAAGTATTGTTGCACATGAGATAAAAATGATCAGTTTGGGGACTGCTTTCCTGCTGAATCACAGGGGCTCAGCTCAGTACAAGGATTTGCCATTTATATGGGGAGAGCTTCAGTTTGCTCTTCCTTGTTCCTGCAGAACCAGTGTTGCTGAAGGCTGAGGAATGATGTGCCTAGAAAAACCAGTAGGAGCTTTTTGGGAATCCAGTGGCTGAGGTGGTCACTGTGCTGTGGGAGATGGTGCCTGTGTGTATGGAGGGATGTGCACAGAGGGGTGCCTGTGACAGGGAATGCTCTCGTTACCTCCACAGCACTGGCCAACGTCACCATCCCTGTGTCCTAAGGGGAGTGTTTGCAATTGCAAACCCAAAAACACAGCACAACGATATCTGATCTTTTCATTAAGATAATAATGAATAATACACTATAAGAGGCTGTGTAGACTTTTATATCAGGGTTGTACCATCAGCCTGGGGAATCTGAGATCCCTGGAAAAGTGATTTCTAATTAAGAGAAAATACGTGTGCCCTTGGGATGCTGGAAAGCCTCCTGCTGGGAGCCAGCCCTCAGCAGCTCAGTGCACACTGGCACCCAGGGCAGCTCATGGGAGCAGGGCTGGGCGACCTGTGCTGAGGAGCTGTGGCCATCCTGTGTGTGAGTCCAGACCAGTTCCAGCCTTGTCACGCAGGCTCTGTGCTCACCAGCTGTCAGAGCACGTCAGCTGCCCTGCAAGACCCCATCTCCTGGTTTAGCTTCATCTGCAGTGATTCCACTTTGCATATTCTGAGGCAGCTTTACAATCAGAGTGCTCAGTGCGTGGGACCACCAGGAGATTCCTTGTGGGTCCTCACTCCTGACCTGAAGTACTGATACAGTCACAGGCAAAATGATGTTATTGTTACAGCTTTGATCCAAGAAGCTAGCTGCTCTTTGGCCCTGATATTTCTGGTGTTGTTTTTCTTTTTTTTTTTCCTGCAGAACCTCAGGAACAAAACAACCCCATCTTTAAGGATTACCTCCCTGGTTCTGCTGACGTTCCTGAACAGAATAAGCCTGTTGAACCAACGAGTCTGTGGAGGCAATCATCACACATTCATAACTTGCCTTCTGGTCTGGAGTACCTGAACCAGGTCCTGAATTTTTCTGAATGTTAGAATTGTTATATTTTCCTCATACGTTGCTTTGATACCTTGGAGGATGAGGTTGTTTGGATTTTTCCCTTGGGGGAGGGGCAGGTTGAGATAGAGAGGCTTTTTTGGTGTTTGATAATGCTATGAAATAAGGGGCATAGGAATAACAAGCTCTTTTTTCATTGCTGCCATTCATTTCATAGAAATTAGGTAAGTGTAAGCCTGGGTAGCTACAAACCCTGCACTGACTCTGTGTGGGGCTCAGGAGGAGGAAAGTGCTAATGCCTGAGAGAGGGAAATGCTTGGAAATGGAAGCTGACAAGTAGGTCACAGGGAAGAAAAGTGAATGCTTGTCTTCGCTGTCCTACTGCTAAACATGGCTGTGCCTCTTGCTCTGTGAAACCTCTCAGCTCCTGGAGCTCAGAGCACTGGTGGTCTGTGATTCTGCTCCAGAAGTTTCATCTCTTCCTGAAGCATTTTAGCAGGAGGGTCACTCCCTGCAGTCTCTTTGACACTGACTCAGGTTTGCTTTTCACATGGGGCTGGATTCTGCCACGTTTACATGCTGAGTAAGGTGTCATACACCCTGCCTGGTATGGACAGGGACAGAATCAGGCCCCCAGCATAGTCAGATTGTGATTCTGATCCACACATCTGCTGTGTGTGCGTTTCGGTGATGCTGGGAAATGTTAACTTCACTCTGTATTTTAGGCACACACTTCTGATAGTTTTGCATAGAAGTAGAAATTGAATGTATTTTATATTTGGAGCTAGGTTACCTAGATAGCTAATGAAACTGGGAGACTGTTCAGAAGCAGTCTTTCATGTTGAAGTGATGACTTTCATTTCAAGATGCCCAAGCAGAAAATGATATGTGTTGTCAATTACACAAGTATTTTCTTACAGACTGTGGAAGCTACATTTTTTAGTCTAAAAGTGATTGTGATAGTAAATACTTGGCAGGTTACATATTCAAGCTCCGGCACAAACATGAATTATGCCTCAGATTTACCCAGACAATGTGGGCAAGCAAATACTATCACTCTATTTAATAGAAGCTTTGCATCTGACGTTGAGACAAAAGAGCAAGTCGTTCTCAGAGCTAGAACTGGAACTGAAGACCTCATTCATGCTTGTTCGTGGCCTCTGCTTCAGCCCTTGCTAATTATTCTCAATTTTCTCTGCAGTCTGAAAAGTGGGAAGCATGTGTGCAGTGCTGATTGTTGGCATATACCCACAGCTCGAGTTTCCATGCATGGCAGAACATTTTGGTGTGTGATGCTGAAGTCACCCTGGCTGTGTGACTAATGAAACAGGCTCATACAGGGTAGATTGGAGCATTAAGGAGATCCCACCAGCAGGGAGAGGGCTGCCTGCAAAATGCATGTGGGATTCACAGCTGCTAGGGTAGTCCCTCGGGATTTATCCTGATGGACTAAGAGATTTTCATGTAATGAAGTTCTCAGACGAAGATGTTTGTAGCAGAAGTTGGAATTTTTTAATGCTACTGGGAAGACTTCTAGAAGACTGTGTGTCCTCCTAGTGCTGTGTGTATTGGGGAAAGGTGGGTCCAAACTGCAGCAGGAACAGACAGGTGCTACTGGAAGGGCATGAAGAAGAGAGAGCCTGCTTTAAAACAAGACTCCATCTGTTTCATTTGTAGACTAAAACAACACTATCAGGGAGGGAACCATGACTGAGTGCCTAGAAGAGTAAACAACCTGTGGGAAAGAGACATATTTAATTTATAGAATTACATTACTTGAAGAAAAATTCTATAGAAAGGCTGTGAATAAATATAGGATAACAAATAGAAATGATTTTCTGAGATTATTGCCAGCAGGACTGGGGAAGATAGCTTGATATATTTGAGAAAGATGAATATATTTCTTAATAAGACCGTGATATGTTTGACTCTGAAACAAGGATCCAAATTTAGTGAATCTCAGAGTGATCCCTACAGTCTTATTCTGAATAGCCACCCAAGGATACAGCATTCAGCGTTGGATGAGAGGAAAGGAGACTATCTGTCCTGGTAAAGGCCTGCCAGCAGTATTTCACTGTGCAGATACACACCCAGAGTCAGTTCAGGTGAAGGAATGACTCGATTGCTGTTCCAGGTGCACCAGAGGGGGGCAGAAATCTGCTTCTGCCTCAGCAAATGTTACCATGCTTTCTATAACAATCACAGAAGTAACACTCTTTAAATGATTTCCTACCAAAAAAGTTACCCAAACCTCATGATTGTCTTCCAGTTCACAGCCACAGCTCGAAGAATTGTTCAGGGTCCATAAGAAAAATTGAGCGAACCTTTGCCAATGGCAGGCAAAACCTTGGAGAAGATTTTTCTGAGTAGCTCAGCTGCGTACTGTGCAACCATTCAGGTTTAACCAATTTTATAAAAAGTTTCTTTGTTTAGGCTTGGTTAGACTGATCATACGTAAATTTAATGCCCACAGAACTGAATACTGAGATTTAGCTGTGTATGAGGAATTTTAACATACCTGAACACAAGAGGACCAGACTCTTGTTAAACCAAAGGGCTTTGGACACTTTCAAATGAAAGTGCAGAATTCCCTTAATCCACAAGTGCCCCAATAAAAACGCATCAGAATAACTGCTTTGCAGAAACCAGTGAAAGGCAAAACAAGGCTAACAAGTGCTACTGCTGTGTTGTCTCAACTTTGTTTATACATTGTGCATGATAAACCAATACCTAGACCAAAATCACTCAAATCTTTTAACACTTCAGGCTCATTAATTTTCTTTTCCCTGTGAAAGTCTACATGGGGGAAAGAAATCTATATTAAAATCAATACTAAAATATTGAAATATCCCTGCCATCTTGTTTATTCTCTTTTCATCAGCAGAGCCCTTCCCATGAGCTCCAAGAATTCACATCTCTTATGAAACCTAAACAACAAACAACAAAGATTCTTGGGAGAATATTTTTATGTCTAAATATTTTTTATTATTTCAATTACTGTCATGCACATTTCAGAGATTAATGAAAGGGATAAAGAAGTTCCTCTTTTTACCAGCTTTTCTTTGCAGCCTGAACTAGCTGCAGGAGATGACTGGAAGAGACAAATGGCTGCAACAGTTTGAATACGTACCAGGCAAGATTTATCAGTTTTAAAATACCCAGGCTCTGCAGAGCTGTGACATGCTGGTCTCAGAAGGTCGCTGTGTGCTTGCTGTCTGCAGCTGTGAGTAATGGCAAAACCCTGTGCCAAGCCTTTGCCCATCAGGAATCGACAGAAAAGAGATTGGTAAAGCCTAAAACTATCACATAAAACAGGCATAAAAAGTCACATAAAACTGAAAGGTAGACTGAAATTAAGTCTTGCTGGTTGTATAATACTAACTGTTCTCTAAGAAAGAATTATGTTGGAGAGATGATAAACACAGCAAAGCTGGGTATCAAGGCAAGCAGTTTTTCTCCTGCATATGTAACCAGGTCACAGGACAAGACAGTTTCAGCCAGCTGAGGGTTTCACTGTTGTTTTGCTCATTCTGGCACCATGGCATGACCATTTTCCAGATTTCAGGTGCAGAGCTCGTGTGCCTGAGGTCACAGTATTAAAGCTTGTGCCTGCCATCATTGGCATCCCCTGATTGCCTTGCTGGGCTGCTCCAGCAGGGCGCTTTGGGATGTGGCCACTGCATGTTTTGAGCTCGAGCCCAGACTCATTCCCTCCTGCACTGCCATGGTGCCCAGCCCCAAACTTAGATTTGGGGTAAGGGGCTTCCCCTCTGCCAAGGAGGAGGAACAGGAGCAAGAAGTGGATCCTGCTTCCCATACACAGCTTTTTATTACTGTTGTCTTCCTTATTCCCCCAGTGAAGATTATTTTTCTTCAAATGTGTGGGCGAATTACATGGCCACAGCACCTAATGTCACATTCTTCAGCTCTAATTTCAGATTGAAGCCTAAAGTGTGACTTGAGATAGCCCTCAGGCACCTGGCCTGTGCACCTCTGGAAGGAAAGTAATCCTAATGACAGGGAGATGAGCAATAGAGATAGACAGGTGACCACTGGCAGCTCCAGACCTATCCAAGACCCACCATCTGGTTTATTTTTTTTCAACAGCTGGATCAGATAATTATTCATCAACAAGTGGAGCTTCTGGAAGGTATGGTACAATCCTTGTCACCCTTTAACAGTGCTGGAGCACAGGTGTCTCCAAAAGACACCCAAGTCTTTCCCCCAGCTCACTGAAGTCACTGTGGAGCCTCCTGCTGCCCTTGTGCCAGGCTGTAATGTTGTCATAGTGTGGGCAAGACTCACTTTATTGTGTGCCTGTTCTGCAGCAAGCCACTGAGGAGAGAAAGATTGCAGTGAGTAATTTCTACAGCAGCCCTAAATTCTCTCCCTCGGACACCTCCCTCTCAGTGTTATTGAAGTTTAACTATCTTTCCAATCCATGGAAAAATTTATTGACTTTAACAATAATTAACATGCTATAAGCAAATAGAGAAAGGAAGGTGAGAAGAGATGAAGTAAGCGTAAGGGTTTCTAATTACCTGGTTTCTCAGAATTTCAAAATACTGAACAAGTAGTAAATTCTGCAAATAAAACACTGCAAAATGTATTTCTCCCATTCAAAATGGTTCTGGCGTGTTTCTTGAATGACCTGCTGGGTGAGAACTTTGTCACTGAGGTGTTACTTTTCACAGATGATAAAGTAAGAAAAGGCCAAATCCAGAAGTCAGGATCTGAATTCTGTTTGTGATATGTACTTTAGTGTACAGCAGATCAGTGAATTAGGTCCTTCAAAATGCAGACCCGGCATTATTATTTCCTTATAATTGTCTATTTTCTTAGTGTTGTTATTTCAAAACAATTTTTTAACAATCTGTTTCATAGGTTTTTAGACTAAATAGTCATTTATATATATTAACATGAATATTATACTGAGTCAATGTTCTATTTGTTTTGCTTTATTAGCCATACTTGGCACAGAGACCTCCAGCAAATATGAGATAAAAAACCATTTGGGACAAAGAGTTTACTTTGCAGTGGAAGAGAACGACTGCTTTGACCGCAAGCTGTGTTCACCTCTGAGGTCTTTCACCATAAGGATTGCGGATAACGCGGGCCGGGAAGTGATCCGAGTGATCAGACCCCTGAGATGCAACAGCTGCTGCTTCCCCTGCTTCCTGCAGGAGGTGAGGGAGTCCCAAATGCTTTTTGTCCCAGCATCTAGCTGCACGTGCACAGCCTTAAGGAAGCCTCGTGCAGCTCCTCGAGGGTGGCAGGAGGAATTCATAGCTGCCCCTCAGCCCGGGGACTGCAGGGAGGCCTTTGTGTAGATGGAACTCCTGAGGAATGAGTTACGTTCCCAGTGCACCTCCTCCCTTTCATGGGAGCTTCCTGATATCCCACGTAAAACTTCTGTGTCTGATGATACGGATTTCTCTCCAGTCACGTAACACCCCAAAATACTGCTTGCCCTAGCACAGAGATCACCCACTGTACTCCAGGAGGATGAGGGATGGAAAATCCCTGGAGGCCTTTGGGGCGTGTGGGAAGCAGCTCTCTGAGGAGGCTCCACTCCGTGGATCTGCCTCTTCAACGCCATACATCCCTGGGAAATTGCAGAACATGGAAGTAAACTCTTGGAGTGAAAAATGCAGATGCCATAGAGCACCAAATCCTTTCTCCATATTTTTGACTCTCTTTCATTCAGCTATCTTTCTTGTTTTATGAAAATGTTTTACAGGTTAGCTCATCCACTTACCCTCTCAGCGCTGCATCAGGATTTAAAAAACAAAAAAGTCCCTTGGTAGCACAACTACTTAATAAAAGCTTGTAAGATACTCGATGATTACAATAACAAAAAAATTTCATAGTGTATGGCTTTTATAAAGTCTTATATGTAAAATGTTGGCTTCTGGTGTAGCTTTTCAGTTTCATATTGTCCACTATATTTAAAAACACTATTAGACAGTTCTGCAATATCCAGTTCCATGTTTGGTAAAATTATATATTACTATATTCAGTAAATAAATATTTTGTCATTATATAAACTATACACTATAATGGAAAAATATACTAATTTAAAATTAGCTTAACTCACTTTGTTGTTTTCTTTTGTTTGCTAGTTAGAAGTTCAGTCCCCACCAGGTACAATAGCTGGGTATGTTGTACAGAACTGGGACCCTTTTCTGCCAAAGTTTACTATACAGAATCAAAGTAAAGAAGATGTACTAAAAATAATTGGTCCATGTGCAACCTGTGGCTGTTTTGAAGATGTTGACTTTGAGGTATGTTTCTTATGAGTGTTAAGAATTTAAAAGTTTTACTACTTTGAATAAATTTCTCAGATGAGAGGGAGAATGGGAGATGCTTGAAGAAACCCTGAACAGAATTTTCTGATGTGAACAAAGTGCTTTGCCTTAGTTAAGAATCATAAAGGAACTTTTGGGTTTATCAACTCATTAGCCAAATCAGAAGACTCCAGTAGGTACTGTCTGAAATTTCAGTGTAGTGTGAGAAACATGGAGATGGCTATATAATTGAGAACATGTCTGTCCCCTGAGGGGCAGTGGTCCACAGCAGTGTGATTAGGAGTGTTTCAGAAACATGAGACAGGAGAAAAAACAACCCTGTGAAAGAAAAGCTAAACTAGTGTAAACTTCCACAATTGCTTTCCTTCACTTTTTGTCATCTCTAAAGATGCTGATGTTTCCAAACTTGAGACCCTTTTCTTGTGTGCCACTCGTAAAGGCAAATTTGACACTAATAGAACATCTCAGCAATAAGAATAAAAAGAGAACCTGACAACTATAGCCTACTCTGCATGTCAGGACACAGTCATTAATTCTGTGGAGATGCCATCAGTGTGCACTTGATTTGTTTACCTATATGTCTGTTCCTATTGTTTATTTGTGCAGGTAAAAGCTCTCAATGAGATGACAACAATTGGCAAAATTTCCAAGTACTGGTCTGGATTTGTAAACAACGTCTTTACCAACACTGCCAACTTTGGGATCCAGGTCCCTGTAGATCTTGATGTGAGAATCAAGGCAGTAATGATTGGTGCTTGTTTCCTCATTGTAAGTGTGCAGTGTGGAGAGGCAGACCTGCAGAGGTGTGCAGAGCAGGGCCAGAGGGGCCCTTGCTGTCAGCTGAGAACAGCAAAAGCGCAAGCGCAGTGGAAAGCCAAACCCAATACCTAAGAGATAAATGAAAACATTTTAATTTTTATGTCTGCTTTTGGGTTTTTTAGGTTCTAAAATTTTTGTTTATTAAATGGTTCAAATAGTATTACACATGGAGTTCAATTTTTTCATCTGGCAGGATCAAATCGCAGTATATGTATCAAACCTGCCAAACTCCCCCAAGCCCCTTATTATTTTTGAACAAGTGTATGAAAAAAAAAAAAAGATTGAGTGTTGTATGTAAGACCTTCAGGTTATATGAAAATTCCTGCAAAAATTCTCTTGTGAAGGTAATCATAAGAATTATATGAGAAGGAGAATACTCAGTGCTAGAGGTAAAGATGAAGTTAAGATGCATGTTTCCTAGAATTACAAATTAGTATTTGCTGTGTAGCTCTTTTGCCAACCTAATTGTGTTAACATGAAATGGTTTCAGAATCATCTCTGATACTTACATCAGTGAATATAAACCAAAATTACAATTTAAATTAGTCACTGAAAAGTGTTTGCTTTAAAATTCCAACAACAATTCAGAAATACTGCTTTTAGTAGGGTAGAAATGACAGTTAAGATTTTTGGATTGTCCCCTCCAAAACTCCTGTTGCTCAGTGATAGAAGATGATTGACTAATCTAATTACTTTTTGTAATAAAAGCCTACAAGTAAGACTTTTGATAGTAATTGTAGCATTTTTGTGGCTTCCGTATCTAATTCACAGTTTGTTTACTTGTAGGACTTAATGTTCTTTGAAAACTCTTTGGATGGATTATAACAAGATGACGGAAACAATGAAATATGCAGAATGTGTTTCAGTAGGTAAAAATGAACATAAATTGATCTTCTTGCTTTGAAGACTTATACATCAGATACTTTCTAATTCTTTTTCATTTTCTTCCAGAAATCGCTTGAGCTTTGGACATGATTTTGAACTGCAAAAACCCTTATTCCTTATAGGAAAAGACAGGGAGCTAATGATGATGTTTATTAAAATATGTCTCATGTAAATAATAATTTGCCACTTGCATTTTGTATGTGTTGTAGCTAAACACATACTTTTCACACAGAGCACAGTTGCTTTGGAACAGTGCTATTCTCTTCTTTCTCTTTTGATGTTCCTGCATGGAAAATCATGAAAGATTAGATGAAGGCTTGCAGCATCACTGATGAAAGTCTATGTTTAGAGAAGCCTTTGATGTTTTGCAAGTGCTGGTACCAGTTACTAACCACATGAGGGTGTGTTCTGGGGGTTTTGCATTTTTATAATTTTAGAAGTAATTTTCTGATTTGTTATTTAATTAATAGTAGCAAACTGACATTGAAAGTAACAAATATAAAGACATACCCAATGGGAAGTTCAAGACGTTACTGTTTCAGTGAGTTGAAAGAGGGGAGTTATGTTTACTAGTAAACTAATTTTATGACAAAAATTGTTTTAATGAGTGGCAGCCAAAAATTCGGCTTCCAGCCCTAGATTTGGGAATGTAAACTCTATTCAGGAAATTTGGTCTTCCACTGTTTCAACTGAAGGCCGGCCATACATAAAGCTTGAGAGAGGGTCCTCTGTGTGCTAGAGGCTCACAAATCTCTTCCCTTTGTACTCTCCCGTGTTAAGGATTCTTCATGCCATCTACTCAAGGCTTTCCTTAATAGGTTTGCTCTTCTTTGTAATATCTGGTGGTTGATAATTTTTCATTCAGACTTGCCTGAGGCCACCCAAGGACAGAATTATTATTTTCCTTTGGCAAGATCAAGTATTTTCTATGATGACTGTGCAAAAGGAACTTTTTGTAGTTCAGCAGTTTTACATTAATGTTCATTCCTGCAGTCACACCTCGTCATACTCTTCCCAAACATTCCCACCAACAAGCCATTACTAATACAAGCTTCCTTTGTAGGAACAGTCATGATATATGAGCAAGACATAAACTTTCTTTTTTCAAAATATTTGCTGTATGAACTTGCTTATGCCTCTCAAAAACTCCAGTGGGTCCTTCAAGAAGCAAACCAGTACCATAAAATATTGGTGGTAAAACCAACTGCTGTCATAGTTACCAGTCAATGTTTCTAAGGGGAACATTTTACAAATCACTGGAAATGCTGGATTTTTTTTTTTAGTGTGAACCAGTAATTCAATTCTTGCAAACAACCAACACATCAACGGAAAGAGAGGAGATAATGAATAATTCATAAAAATGAAAAAGAGCTAAATTTATCAGGTGATTAATTCTCAACAAATATTTAGACTAATTTTAAATTAATGTTCATGGATATGAATTCAAACACAGTGAAGTCAGGAAGTTGCAACTAACGTTCCCATAGTGAAATTAACTCAGGAATGCTTATGGATTTAAACAGTATGTTTTAGATTATATACCACACTTAGGTATTTATACAGATTTACATATGTCTTGAAAATAATTGTGGTTAACAAGCTCTGACAATCATCATTATGTGTTAACCATTTAATTACTGGCTCTCGCCGTGACTCTTAGCGGTGCAATCAGGCTGCACGAGCTGGGGGCTCACAGGGAACCACTGCTGCCACCTTTCCCAGGAGGAAGGACCCTGTGCGCTTCGTGGACGAGACGCTCCCTCGTGTGGAAATTTATGGATTTGCAGAGGAATAGAGGAGGCTTTTTGCTATTCTCGCTAATACCACACTGATGTCATTCTGTTAAATTCCTTGCACTCCTCACTGTAGACTGAGAAAAAGAACCAGATTTTTATATTACTTTTTTCTCTTAAAGCCGTTTTGCTGTCTTAGACGGAAGTGACTGTTACTGTAGCCCTTGGCTCTTCTGCAAAACCCCGTTTGTGCACTCTTGCTGAGCTGTGTGTGCCTGCCCGCTCGACTGGATACAGTGCCTGTAAGAGCAGCAGGATCCCCGCCTATGTCCCACTCTTCCTCTGCAATTTCCAGTCTTCTTATGACCCTTAACAAGCCAAAGACATCTCTGAAGCAAATGTGCCCAACCTCCATTAAAGTCAACGCAAAAAATAGGGTTTTATTTACCTGCAGGGCTGAATTTGGCTGTGTCCATGTATATACCTTGTAGGTAAGCAATACATGCATATATTTTTTATGAATTACAATCAGATGATAATATTGGATTTCTTGCACTCGGTGACTTTGTTGCTGTTTTGTGTGTTAATACAACTTTTTGCTGCTGTTAATGTGTATGCACATGAGTATGTTTCCATGCCTTGTTTATATTCAGAGGCAGCTTCTGGGACATACAGGAAAAGGCTCACACCCTGGATAAATCAAGCAGTGGGGCTGGGATAGGTCTTGCTCATTAGAACTCCCTCAGCAGCCTGCTTGACCTCTGTCCCACCCTTCAGCATCCTGGTAGAAATTCAGTGCCAATGCCAGCGCTTTTCCGACTGGGAAGTCGTTCATCTAAACCACAGCTGCCACACAAAGGCAGCCATCCATCCTCAGCAAAGTTTATGGAGTTCTGCATGATACTGCTGAAGAAGAGCTAATCTGTTCTAAGATCTTAATAACCTACAGCTCTAACTAATAACTCTTTCTTATTAATAGCAACATCTTTTACGTTATGGGAGCTACATATGCTCACCTTTTATGGCTCCCCCAGGGGCTAGGAATGGCTCTCCAAAGGAGAATTACGAATCTCCCAAAGGGTCACAAGTATTCTTTAAAGCAAATTCATGTCCTGGGTATCGTCTGGAAAGAAACACGATTGCTGTAATGAAACAGAAATTTTACTTAATTCAGCCAAGCAAATATTTTTGCTGTTGATCACTGCCAAACTGTAAATGTGTGTAGTTCACACTCCTTGTGTTCAGTAGATGGCAGCAACAGCTCATTATGACACTATTTAGCACAGATTATAAGACCTACCCAGGATGCTGATTAAAGTTCAACACACTTTTAACCTTCAATTAAATTCTACTCTTAACTGGAAGATTTTATTTTCTTTGTCTGATATTAAACCTTTGCCACACGATACTGGGTTATCTTTATTGTCTGCAATTTGCAGCTGAATTATTGGTTATTTTATGAGATCTCATTGAGGCATGGGCAGAATACAGTCTACCATAAAGTGGGCTCTTTTGGTCAGCACCCAACCTGTTTTTTGCACCTGGAGCATCTCTCCACCTTCCACAGGTGGACAAAGGAGAAGCCCAAGCCCCAGGACACTCGCCACCTTCTGCAGAAACAGTGCCATGTGTAAAGGAGGTTGCTTTGCGGTGGTATCCCTAGAACCTGGAAGGTTTCTGTGGGTAAAAGATCACGTCATGTCATCTCATGAAGGTCTGTCGCTGTGTGCTGTACTGGGGCAGAGGGATGGGAATCCCTGTAGTGCCACAAACCCCGGTGACACCAGTACCTGGCGGGGAGCTGGTTTGTCCACGGAAGGATCAGCCACTTGCTATAAGAGAGTGAAGACGACAGCATCTCTGTGAGTTCTGAAGTTCTTTGGTTGCCTGATAATTCAGTGGATGCAGAAGTGGTCTTCTCTTCGTAGACTTTGCTGTGTGTATGGAAAAAATAATTTTGTATCAATTTGGTTATTTGTTTTAGGATTAGACAAACCTGGAAATGATCCAAAATACACATTTTTTTAATAGAGTTGTCTAAGTGGAGCTGTTTGGAAAAAAAAAACGAAATTTCCTCTTCCTTACCCTCCTCTTAGTTGTATTGATTTCCTTTCAATTGGAATGGTATGTTCTATGTTAGAATGATAGATACTGGTTTAATTCAAAGATCAACTTTAGGTTTTTAAATATGCTTTTTTTCTTCCCTAAAAATGGTTCCCTTAGGGGACAAAACCCACTTTAGCCCCTTAGGGAAAATCACCCCATATACTGTGAAAGGAGATGGGTTGGGTTCTTTTCTGGAATACTGGATATTTTTCTAAATTGGATCCCACTTAGGAATAGCTTCCTTAATGCCAAATCATTAATGAAATACTCTATTAGCTCTTGCCACAAGACAACATCTTATCCATGAATTGATATGTTTTACTTCAGTCCTCTGAAATGAACAAAACAATCCCTAAGATAATAATAATTACTTTTTGGAGTGAGACAGCCCAGGACAGATACAACTTTTTTCTTTCTTATATATTTGTTAGTATTCTTACAGGAGCATGAAACATTGATGCTAAAAATTCACCTCAATTCACAATTAGGTCTTATCTCCAGTCTGTCTTTGCAAAAACAATACAGAGACATCCCACCCCTCTTCACACTTCGATTTTCTTCTGGAAAAGAAGTATAAATGCAGTTATTGCAGCATTGCAGTGGGACCTCATCTGCTCATACCCAGCAGACCTACTGGAAAGTTACGGTTTTCATGTAGATCTTCTGTATTAATGCATGGGGGAGTGCACAATCCAACCAACCTCAGGACTCACAGACCATGAGGAGGCACACACTGAGGTTTGTGTTGGTGGGCTGTTTCCAGTGTGAACTCCTGCAGCTGGCTGCCAAACTGTGCAGCACTGCTTCTCACTTGATTCTGGAATAAATTTACTGTATTACGTGAAGTAAATCTATGCCCTTTATTTAATGTAATCCTTCATGAGGAATAAATAAGTGAAGCAATCTTATACAGACACGAGTTCAATGCATTCACAGGCTGCGGGTTCAGTTCTGTGTATTTCTATGTAGGCTCTGACCAGAATGTGTCCTAAAATCTGGGTATTGGCAAGCAGATACTCAGGGAGATTGCTCTATTGCTTAAAGCTGAGTGCTGTGAGGGCTCTCATTTCTAAAGAGCCCAGCACCTTGCAGGTTTAATCCTTGACTAACTATGTAATAAAAGATGTTGATGAGACATACGAGTTCTCACATAAAACTTTAATTGGGAGAAAAGTCCCCACTTACCTGAGCGACCTCAAAAATTCTGCTGCTTGTTTATCTAAAGTAAGAGTAAATGTTGACAGATTAGGCTTGCAGTAAAATGAAATAGTATTATGAAAAAATGTAGAATAGTCCTCTTCTTCATTCTCTACAGGGAAAGTTGCACTTTAGGTACATTAGACTGGAAAACACAGAAGCCCACACCCCAAATTTTCCTTCTTTAAGCTTCTATAGACCATTCACAGTATGTCTAATTATGTTTTTATTCTGGCAGCTGGGTGAGTATTGAAAGAAAAATTTCATCAGGACTCATTAACTTGATGTGCTTTTCTACTTTAAAATACTCCTTTGGAGGATTTGTTTTTTCCTGTTCCATTCACATCAGGTAAGTGCTCTATTTACATTGTTGATGCTTTGTACTAGAAAAACCCATACACAACAACAACAAAATCTCAGAAAATCCCACAAACCTCTGTTGCAGACATTGCTCTGTTGAGAAATATCTGTTTCTATCTAGAAATGACCCTGGGCATTTTCTCTCTCTGCCCCCTCCCTTTTACCCCCAGATCATAGAATCACAGAATGGTTTGGGTTGGAAGGGACCTTAAAGATCACTTAGTTCCAACGCCCTGCCATGGGCAGGCACACCTTCCACTAGACCACCTTGCCCAAAGCCCTAAAGAAAATATCACAGTGCACGTGCCAAGGTCCACTCTTGCTTTGTAGGCCTTTTCTTAGTCATTTATGGATTGCTTGCAGAATCTTGGGGGAATTTTGGGCAAGGCTAATGACTGTATTAGTTAGACCCTTCAAAAATTCAGGAATAATTTTGAGCAGCTGTCATAATAATGTTCATATATTCCAACCAGGCCTGAGAAAAGCCATGCAGCCTGGGATCAGAACAAGGATCACTAGAAATACCTTGTGTGTTTCACACTTTTCTAGAATTCAAATGAGAGTTTTGAGCATTTTTTTAAAATTCCTTTTGGGCTTCCTGAAGAACCCAAAATGTAAAAATACTCTTTTATTTAAAAAAGAAAAATCCTATTTACTTTGCAAATCCAGGGGGAGATGTTATGGCTGTTATGTATAGGATAGCCTGCTGAGTGTATAGGATAGGAGTAAAAAAGATTTTTAAAAAAATTTGTTAATAATCCAGATGGTTGGACCACCTTTCCTGTGAAGACAGGCTGAGAGAATTGGGGTTGTTCACCCTGCAGAAGTGAAGGGCCCAGGAAAATTTCAGAGCCCCTTCCAGTACCTAAAGTTACTGCAGGAAGGCTGGAGAGGGACTTTTGACCAAGGGCATGTAGTGAGGACAAGGAGGGACAGCTTTAAACTAAAAGAGAGTAGGTTTAGACTAGATATATGGAAGAAATTCTTTATTGTGAGGGTGATGAGGCATTGGCATTGGTTTCTCAGAGAAGCTGTGGATGCCCCATCCCTGGCAGTGTTCACAGTCAAGCTGGATGGGGCATCAGGTCTAGTGAAAGGTATCCCTGCCCATGGCAGGGGGTTGGAATGAGATGAGCTTTAAGGTCCCTTCCAACCCAAATGATTGTAGAATTTGTTTATTTAATCTTCTCTCCTATCTCTGGTTCCATACAGCTGTAGATTAAGGCTCAGAACACCTGGGTAAAGACCTGCAAGGTATGCATTCTTTGGTTTTTGGCATTGCCCAGGACCGGGTCGGCCACACTGCACTTGGAACCCTTGAAAATAAGACTAGTTTTCAAGTGTTACTGTTTGAAATTCAAAGGACTTTTTAAAGTGTCAGTACTTAAACCAAGAACTGTATGTGCATTTGAAACTCCTTAGGGTTTGGAACAGTTTAGATATGATAAATATTTGATTCTAAAATGTTTTCATTCAAGTACACTGAGCATATGAGAGCAGCATCACTTCAATGCTCTGAAAATGCAACAGCTGAGATAAAAGAAGTTCAGTAGAAGTCAGGGCAAATGGGCTATTACTTAAAAGAACAATTTAGTAAATAAATTATTTAAATTACTGCCTATCAGGAACAGTTTTATCTCTGGTTTTATTGCTTTCAGATTCTCAGGGGCATGATATAAAATGAAATACAACCTCACAGAAGAGTGGAATCCCATCAAGGATTGGTGGTGTACAGTGTATTTCAACCTCCTTGACACAGTGGCTATTGCCCTCACAAAGTCAGTGCAGTCCCACAGTTTGATCACTTTCCTCTCCTAATTGAGTGTAATGGAAAATCAAAGAGATTTTTTCCTTTTGCTCATCTGCAGGATGGGTCAGATGAGCAAAAAGAAAAAATATGTCTTTCATCTACCTGGATGCTCATACAGTATTCGTCATGGTGGTACCAGACCGGTATTTGCATTGTTAAAAACACACAATGTGTGCTGGTTCTGTCCTTGCCACTGAGGAAAAAGGCTGTACGGGTGCATTTGTTTCGTGCTTTGCTCAACAACTGCAAACAGTGCATGAGGAAATGATGTGAAAGTTTCAGGGCAGTAAAGTAAGGACAAGAGACGCTACACCTAGGGAGGACTGTAGGGAGAAGCCCATGTGTCAACAGGCAGGTGTGTCTTTGGCAGTGTTTGTTCAGCAAGAGCACAAAACACCAACTGATGTGCTGACATCAACTGTAGCACTTAAATAAAGCCTGTGTGTGTGAACCACAAAACTTCTGTAAGATGAAACTGTTTGCTTTTAGCTGCGGTGGTGGGAACCAGTGGGAGCAGCTGTTTTGTTCTGCTTTGTGTTTTTCAACAGATGCACCTACCTTCTCCAATAAGTACATGCTTTTGACTTCCATACAACCTGCTGTTGTCACAGAGGGGTGTGGTTATATGGCTGGGGCATAAAAGAGGTGTCTGCATGACCTGACTGACCTGCCCATTTAAAATGGTCCCATAAAATGGTTTATCTTGATTCTTGCAGTCTTTTGCAGTTCTCTCTTATCAACAGTGTGTTTGGTTTCATTGAACATGATGTTTTAGTTGAACTGTCACCACCCTGGGTAAGACCCTTTGTCCTGTCAAAAGGGAAGGGGTAAATGATTGTGGAGCTTGGGAAAAGGAAGTGTCTGATGGAGACAAATCCTTGCAAAATCAGGGTAACTTGAGCTAGGGAAAGAACAAGGGTATGGGAACAAAATTAGCAGGGCTGGAGGAGGACACGAGGATAAAATATTTCTATCAAGAGTAAATGAATGTTTTCAACCAGCAGTGGAGTCTAATACAGTCTTTAAAAATGTTCTCAGTGAAAAAATGATGGGTCTACAACGTAAGCACCTTGGTGAAGTCCTAGTTCTCTACTGCACTGGTGACCTGTTCAAGCTATAATGTTCTCTTATCTTGTACTTCAGCAATATCACTGATAAGAGATGATTAAGGGAGAAAAATGTTTAAGAAAATCTGCAGAGGCAAAACGCCTCATGCAGCATTGATATGCTTGGTACCATACATATTAATTACTATATGAATATGTGTTCACTTTCTTGGGGAACTTTTTCATCTAAATCACTTAATTATAACAAAATGAAATAGAAGCCTTTCCTGCAGGATTTATATCATTACAGAAGTAGTTTTAAAAAAAAAAAAAAAAAAAAAAAAAAAAAGGCCCAAAAACCTTTTTTTNGGCTCAGACTCCTCTCTTTTCCCATGCTGTACCAGAAATGAAATTTTGTAAATAGCTTTGTTCAGTCTCGTTTATAAAGCAATGTCATCTTAATTGCGGTTCTGTAGAAGGGTTTAGAGTTCCAACACCTCAGTGAAGCATTAAAACCACAGGGCTTCATTGAAAGCCTGATAAAATAAAGGTTAGACTTTGGATCCGGTCATTAAGGCCTGTTGTCAGATGAGTCCAGAGTAATTGTAGGCAGCTCTACCAGCAAGTATTTATATTATTAGTTCAGAGATAATAACTAGTAAATGGTGTAAAACGTTTGTTCTAAATCCATAGAAAATGTTGATTAATGTTAGTGTAGATCTAACTAGGCAGAAAGCACATGCCTTGAAGTTCTGGGAAAGATCGTTGAAAAAGCACCATATAGAATAATTGTAAACACCAGTGTGAAAAAGGCTTCCATTTTGAAACCCTGCCTCAGGAGCATATGCAGAAACCTGCAGAGCCTGCCTGCGTAGACGTTGTAGGCCACCGTATCCAACTCGCAGAAGCTGCAAGTGCAGGGTGTCGGACCTTGCAGGATCAGGGGGACCACAGGTCAGTAGACCTGGTCCTGCAGCAGAGCAGGAGCCTCGTGCGCCTGGGCAGGGCTGGCCCGGAGTGTGTCCGTGGGACGGTGTCCTCCGGCTGCTCTGGGCAAACCTGCCACAGCTGCGAGGGAACTGCAGCCTGGCCAGCCGTCCCCGTCAGCACGGGCAGGGTGCAGGCATCCTGCTGCTGCCTTGCCAGCAGAGCCGTGGTTAAGGGGAGAGAAGAGAGGAGAGGGCATCTCCTTGATCAGTAACAGCCAGCAGCTCAATTACGCTAAAGAATTGAATCAAGGATTGGATGGCAAATGCAATTTATAATGCCACATGATACAGCAACCAGGGAGAAAAACCTTCCGGGCTGGGAGTAACAAATATGGCAAACTTGATTTAAGAAATAATAAGACTCAATGTGAATCTCCTTTAAGCCGTGCTCAGAATTTCTGAGAAATGGTCCTGCCTGCGTGTGAGGTCACTGCTTTGATGAGCAATTTCTTCATGTGTGATTATTCCACATCCCAGGTAATCGGTATGAGATGAGGGTTTACAGTACCTGGCATTGGTGACTAGGTCTTAATAGTGAATAGGGTTTATGTCTGATGTAAATATTTTCCATTTTCCTATGTTTTCTCCTCTCCAGCTTCCAAACCTCCCTGAATCCCCCAGCTGTCTGTGTAAGAAGCAGTGCCTGGTGCCAGGTTTCCTCAATTTTCATTCTTAATTGAGCTGTAAATTCACCTCATAAACTCTTGCAGATCTAGTGATCCTTCTACATTTACAACTTTTTAATTATCTTCTTAATTAATGAAAGCCTCAATGTCCCCAGTACATTTTTATCAGATGAGTCTGTTATGAAACACATTAACTTGGATTGCATTGGTTTTAATAACATCCTCTCCTCAGCCTGCTTCTGTGTTTCGGTATTGCTCTATCTGCCCTCATGTTGATAAAGAAGTGCCAGTGTATATCACAGCACAATCAAAACCAGCCTCATTTACAGCTTCTCCTTTATCAGCAGCTCCCGCACAAGCCAAGGGTGCCTAATCAAGAGCAGTAAAGTTAAAAGGCAATCTTTTCATAATGCTGAATTCAAATGCAATTCTAGCGTCCAAACAATTAAAATACTATAAATGAAAGCAGATGTGGGTGCTGCCTGGCATTCTCTGCTGTGCTCAGAGAGAGGTGTGAGTGGGGAGCAGGGGCTCCGGAGGGTGTGCAGGGGGAGCGGAGGGGCCTCCTTCCCTCAAGCCAGAGGTGCCCTGTGCGCCACGGCAGAGAGACGCTGCCTGTAGGCTTCCTCGTTTGACGTGCATTTGTAAGGGGGGCATGGCAATTCAAGGCCCGTGGTGCCCTCACGTAACTGCTTTATGTGATTCCAGTTCTACAGGGGCAGAGCAGTATGGGCTCTAGAGGAGTTTAGCCAGTGAATCCCACCCACACATGGAATGTGCTTGTGAGGAAATACACTGGAGGGAGGGAGGGAAGGAGGGAGAGTTCAAGGACCACTAACACATCACTGCTGCTCTATGATTTAGTGTCGCCTGCAACAGGGCTTAAATGAAACAACTTGGCTTTGCAAAAACCTTCAAAAAAAAAACCCAAACCCTCAAAACCCAAACACAGATAACTAAGCAGCCTGGGAATTCAGAGTGCCAGCCTCAACGTACAGAGCTGGACATCTGTCCAGGATGGGGCATGTGGAATTGTCCTGAGTTGACTGTTTTGGTCTATTGTATTAATTATGCTGCTATTAATTATGCTTTTCAGGAAAAAAGTGCTTAGGAAAATGTTCCCTGTAAATACTATTTGCAGTGGCAATATCCCTTTAGCAGAAAAAAGGATTTACAGAAGCTGCGTTTTAAACTCTTGGTGCCACAGTTAATCCTAAATGCTGTAAACTGTAATGGCCTATTTCTTTATGTCGAGTTGTTCTTTTTCTCCTTATATCCTGTTTTCTGACTGCAAAGCAGATTATGCCGGTTCATCTACGGTGCTGACATTCACAAACTTGTATGACTGGCAGCAGTAAAACTTTATTTAGCCTCCTTCTCAGTCTGAGAAAGAAATTGCTTTGGCACAAAAACATTTAGTAGCAAAACCAAATGTGTTGTATTATTGCCATTGTTGTGTAGTTGTTGTTTTCCCCTTGTGTTCAAATATCTTGAGGAAAGACTGATGGTGATGACTGACAGCTCTCTGCGGGAATTGCTTTTCCTCTGTAAGTGATTATCACGATTGTTAGTGACAGCCTGGGGGGACGTGTTGCTCATCAATATATGTAAAAATATAAGGACTGCTACTTTATGTGGTTTGGAACTCATAACTGCCCAGTTATGCTATCTGGATGCTGAATTAACAAAGATATTTCAATACTAAAACCATTTTCACCCAGTTTCGCTCTCAAAGGAAGCCTATCCCTCATTTGTCAGACTGCAGGCTTGGTGATTGACTTGACATTGTTAAATGAAATCAAATATGTGAACAAGCCTGTTTACAATTTACAATTTCACAATTACAAATATTTAATATGGAGATGATATGTTAGCTGCTTCTCTGGCTCCATGAATACATATTTTATTAAATTAGCAAAGGCCTAATTAGCAAAACAAAAGGAGAGCTACACTGGGATTTGAGGGATGTCAGGTGCCTGTCAGATGTTAGTAGGATGGAATCCACTTGCCCCAGTTCCACATCAAAGAAATAATAGCAATTTATCTAATTTAAAAAACGTTTGTCTTTAAACTGCCTTTTTCTGCATGTACATCATGTCTGTCACACTGGTGGTGGTCTGACACTAGACTCATTATGTTATATTAAAATGTAGATTTTCCCTTTTGGAACACTTCATTATTTGCCTATCTGGTTTCAAAATCACTACTAGTTTGGATATAACAAATAGTAAAAATTGAAAGAAAGTAAATAACTTACTGATTCTGGATGAGATTCCTTAAATTTGTCTTTTAAAATCTAAACTCTCCAAGCAAGTTCTAAGTATTGTGAAAATTGTATCAGGTAATTATCACTTTGTCACCAAAAGTCGGGAATAAAACTCTGTAACACTAATTTCAGTGTTGGCAGAATCACTTTTATTTTCAGTGCAGGGCATGAGGGGGATCTCTCTGCCCAACCCATGCACTGCAGCTAGACAACTGTCAAGTTTAAAGCTATGTAAATAAAACATATTCATTACATTTCCCCAAACTCATACATATATGCTAAACATTCCCTTGAATTCTTTTGTGTATTTAAATCATCTCTTGGAGCTTTAGAGTAGGGGTCTTCTGAGGGTCTCTGGTGTCATTTGAGAAATATCCCATTCCTCAATGGAATTCCTCCTTTTTTGACCACAGGCCTCCAAAAAAGGTTTCTTCTCTTTGAATGCATCCCATTGCTGTGGTCTGGCCAAGATAGACCTTGGCAGCATTTCTGAGCCCCACAGTCTTTAAGGCTAAGATAACCACTTGCACACATTAGTACTGGACTAAGCGCTGTCGGCTAAAATGGAAGGAATTCACAAAACTTAAACACTATTTGTTACACTTAGAGATTTTCCCAACATGTGCGCAAGTGAAGGGTGGGAAACAGCAAAAAAAAAATAATTATACCCCTTGGGTGGGGCTCCAGCCAGTGCAGCTTGGGAGCTTTTCCTGGCCTGCCAGAGAGAGGAATCTTTTCCTTTGTTCCTTCTTTCTTTCTCCTCTGTTCCTTCTTTTTCCTTAGTTCCTTCTTTTCATTTATTTCCTGGCAGCACCCTCAATTTTGCACCTCAAGCCTCACATCCTGTGTCTTTTCTGTATTTAAGACAACACCAACTACTCTCAGTTCATCTTTCTCCGTGTCTCCCATTAGTGCTTGCTGTTCCAGGTTTGCTTTCCAGATGACAAACACAGGAGAAGTGAGTCTTCTGTGGGATTATGTCCACAGGCACAGAAGGCAGCCCCCCCCAGTAACCACCTTTTACTTTCTTCAGCAGTGCAAACAACGCCTTTCACGAGGTGAAATGCGGTTAAACAGAGGTTGAGCTGCACGAAGGCTGTTTGCGCTCATGTGCAGCCCCGAGTGAACTTCCTCCCGTGTGCCCTCACAGACTGTACTGCCTGAGTGAGCACTGAGGGAAAAGGAGCTGATTAGGTGATTTTAGGAGGAAATATGAGAGCTGCTTTGGTCAACTCAACTCCACCCAGCAAATCAGGTTACTGGGGACCTCTGCGTGAGGAGCTGGTGGAGGATCTGATCCCATTTCTGGTGATGGGCACCACAGGATCAGATGAGAAGTCGAAGTCAGGAGCAGCAGAAGCTAAAGCAGTAGAAAGAATGTTCTGAATATGCAAACCATAAGCAACATACCTAGAAAATGGGGTCAAAAATCTACGAATAATGTTTCTTTTCAGGTAAACATGCTTAAACCTCAAAGACTAAATTACTAGGAGCAGGGCCACTTTCTTATTTCTCTTGAAGCAATTCCAACTTCTTTTCTTAATGTTTTAGGTGTTCCCCTACTCATTAAATCTGCTCACTGGAGAAAATAAAAAGGTGCTGAGCATTTCAACCCACTGATCTAACAGAAAAGCACTGACTGTCAGTTACAACATCAGTGATCCTAGTTGGATAAGAAAAGAACTGGAACATTATTTGATAGGGGAAAGACTAATAAATTACTTTGTATTTCTTGAATCATGGCATCTTTTTCTCTGCCACTGCAGGTGAATAGGTTTTTTTTCCTACTGATAAATACCTGACAGAAAGCGATATGCTGCTATCTTTGTTCTCTTTGATAGGACAATGATATTCTCATCTAAGAAATAACATTCATCTCTATGCCAAAAAGTCATGTTTGCTGGGCAATAGAAACTCTGAATAGAATTTCAGTGTATAAGTCTGAACCAAGCTAAATATAACTATGCTATATTCCTGTAAAAAAAGAAGGGTAGTATCAAATGCTACCATATATCTCTAATTTCCCAACCATGTCAAAATAATCCTATACCTATTTCTTAAAAGATGTTTAAAACCTATTTCTTGGTGTCTGCTATTAATCCTCTTAGTGGACTCAGTGCACATGTGTGGGAAAATGCTAGTCAGCTTTAGATTAGAGTCTTCTGTACCTGAGGAAACACACCAAATAAAATCCCCAAATCCCTGTCATACCTGGTGTTTAGGTGAAATTCAGTGCAGGGCTAGAATAATAGTTTGGGGGGTTTTTTTGTTCAGTTTTGTTTGTGCAAAGTCCAGTTTTGAAATGACCATATTATGGGAGATAGAAGACAAAGACTACAGGGTATGTAAAGCTACAAAGTGACCTGCAGGTAATAATTTGTTTTCTTTATTAAGGATTCAGATTGAATCCCCAGTCTTGGGTTTCATGCATGCACCAATTACCGTGCTCAGATTAGTGTGGTTTACATGAAGTACAGTTTCCTTTGAAGAGGCCTGAGCGGACACCAGCAGCTCAGTGTGACGTACATGAATGCACTGAAAAGGGTGCAGAAGGTCAGTTCACCAATCCTGTTAGTCAGGGCGTGAGCCAAGTTGCTCCAAGTCCTTTGTTTCCCAAACAATTCAGTATTGTATGTTCTTGTTCCTGTAACTGTGAAGTCCACGTAAATATATTTTTTTCCTCTTGAGGTCGTGCCTTATAAGAAGGAAACAATGAAAATTGTTTCAAATATCTTTTTTTCTCCTTTCAGGGTGGACACAGAGCTTGGAGTTAGCACCTGTATGCAACCTGATATTCTGTCACTAGAGCGTCAAAATAAAGTAATTTATTTAATTAATTAACTAAAAAAGCACTGAGTCGGCACTGATGCTGATAGAGATGGGAAAAGTAAACGTCACAATGCGAAAAGCTTTGGAAATTCCGACGTTTCTCGATTGGACTCGCAGCAGCGGCGGCTTCCTGCGCGGCTGCCAGCACGGCCCTGCCCCGGCTCCCCCCTCCGGGGCCGCACCGCCCGCAGCGCTGGGTGTTCCGCACGGAGAGGCAGGGCACGGCACGGCTCGGCTCGGCTCGGCTCGGCTCGGCACGGCAGGGCACGGCACGGCTCGGCTCGGCACGGCACGGCACGGCACGGCACGGCTCGGCTCGGCTCGGCTCGGCACGGCACGGCAGGGCACGGCTCGCCACGGCAGCGGCAGCGGCGGCACAGCGGAGCGGGGCCGCGCCTTGGGAACGGTACCTGCGGCTGGGGCTGGCAGCATCCGTACCGGCCGGGATTCCTTCCAGGCCGTGCTCTCAGGCATCCCTGGTTTCCCTTCACAGGGATGCGCAGCCATCAGCAGGGCGGTGACGGGGACCTGGCTGTGAGAAGCAGCACGGTGTCGGGTTGGGGAGGGAGTGCGCGTTAAGTTAGAATGATCTCTTTAGAGAAGGAGCTCTCTCGCAGAGACCGCGTTGAGGGCAGGTGCTGTTGCCGGGGCTGTCCTGGGAGAGCCCTGCTCGCAGAGGAGGCAGCAGCAGGTGGGTTCTGGCAGCCAGGGTCCTGTCCCCAGCAGGGGCGAGCAGCATGAGGAGGGTTGATGTGCCCACGTCTCGGTGAGGCTGGATCCCCTGGCTGTGACCGGTCTGTGTGGCTGCCAGGTGTTGGCATTCCCAGCTCTCGGGAGAAAAGTCAGCGTAAGGGAGAGGGTGCTCTACTGCATCAGCACCAAAAAACCCCTAGTTCATTCTCTGAATACTATTTTGTTTAGACAAAAACAACCTGTTTAATTAGATCAACTAGATGATTTTTAAGCATCCTGTTTCTCCAGCAGTCAAGGTTAAAATGCAACGGCTGAATAGTCTAATATAATGCAGCGATGAAATGCCACAAAGGGTGAACTAATGCATGCCTCATGGCTATTTGCCTTCCTAAGTCTGTTTTTTGAATATTAAACTGCTTGGAAAGGGCCTGTCTTGGTATTTAAATGGCACCATGCATGATATTTGTGCTTGGGAACTTACATTAATATGCTCTTGGCAGCATTTTAGTGACCTGGATGGGAAATGAAAATAGCCATGCTGGTTAAGAAATGAAAGTGCTTGTCGTGGTAGTATTTTGTTTTTCTGATAAAAACGAGAAGCCCTATAGTTAACATAATTATGACATGTCTGAATTACTTGCAGCATATCTAGTGACATGCATCAGTGACCGAAAAGATACATGGACGTTCTGTCATTCATAAGAAAGGAACTATCCAGGGATGTTATTTCCTTACTCTGTAAGGAAACGCTAAATGAGAGCAGTTTTATTCTGACTTCGTTCGAATGAGTATTTCCTCCATTTCAATGTTTAAAAGCTGTTAACTGTCCTTAAGTGCCTGGACTCAGAATCCCCGGAGGGGAAACACGGTGTCTGCGTACCGAGGTGCCTCTGAAGTATTGACTTCCTGCTACCCTTTTGAGTAACAATTCAGGAAGTGGTGAGAAGGTGAGGAATTGGTTTTGTTGGCACTGGGCCAATGGGTCTAGGCTGTCACAAAAATTGACTGCTACTTCTGAGAGCAAAAGCAAAAAATCAGGACACCCTGTTAATCTTGGTGCCTGAATTGAAGGTAATAGAAGGAGTGTAGATCAAAGGCAGAACAGAGATAATTTTAATTAAAAAATAATTTTAACTATTTTGTTTAGCATCATGTGTGATTAAATCAGAGAGCTGAGCTTTGTAAAATCTTTGTTACTTTTCTAGCTATAGAGCATATCAGCATTTTCTAAATCCTAGATTGTACAGTGGCATATTTGTGTGGTTGTAGGGATAAAAAAATATTCTGGACTACTACAAAGCCTTCCTTTTAAATAAATCTTATGATTCTGTCTCTACTCTCGATTTGCCAAAGTGTTTAGTTGTAATTCTCAGTATTTCACTGAAGCTCACATAGCTGGAACATCTCACAGTATAAATTGATCTTTAGCTGGTTTAAATAACATTTTTTATTCTCCTTTAATTTGTAATACTCCTATAAGTTTTGTCAGCATATTTAATATTATAATCTGTGAAAACAAGTTTTAAGTTATGTAGTTTGGATGTGTTCTCTCAGATTTTTAAATCAGATTTATAATGTTAAATTATTTCCTGTTACTTTTTTTTTTGACCTGGATTCATATGGGGACCAGATTCCAATCTACCCTATGACCAGAATCCAATTAAAGTATGTGAAACAGGATAGTGGTTTTGTTAACAAAGCTAGTAAAGTAGAAGAAAAAAAATATTAAAAAATGAATGTTTTAAGAGCATTTTATTAAACAAAGAGGATGTTATGTAGGATTGGGAGAATGAGCTGGTTCCATGATATTCCCAGAAGCATTTGACATCGTCCTGTGAGATCTGGCTTTACTCTGGGAGTGAAAAACAGGAAGGAACTGCTTTCACTTTCAATTCCATTCCCAGCTTTGAACAACTATCGTCATTGAACTGAAGTAGTTAGAAGAACCATAACAGACAAAATATATTGCCAGTTTAACTTAAACTGGATTATTTTTAAAGAATAGCTAGGTTTATTTTTTATTTTAAAACTATTGATCCTATTAAAAAGGAGTGCCTATACCATTCTTTTTTATGCTTCTACTTTTGGATCTCCTGACTGTTTTGGAACTCTGTCTGTAATAGCACTTGCAGCTGTTCTCTTACTTCTCATATTACTCCAGAGAAAGCAATATCTCTCAAGGTTTATGCTGGTATCAGTAAGTGTTCTCTTTTTTTGGTGTGGGCTGTGTTGTTTGGGTTTGTTTTTTTAATTAACTCGTTTCAGCAGCCGTCGTTTGTTATCCTGTGAAGGCAAAAACTGGCTGTGTGATATTTAGAAGTACCACTTGAGAAGTGGAATAGCTTAAAGAAATGGATAGGTGGCAGCGTGGCTACTTGGCTGCTCCAGGGTTTGCCCAAGCAGTTTTTGTGGTCAAGATGAATACACTGAACCAGCCACTCTGAAATTACTGCAGCAAATTGCTCATATGAATTGCCTGATGTTTCTGAATTGCTCCCCAGTGGTCTTGTACATCCCCATGCTATCCTCTGAGTTGAGGATGATTTCAGGACACTCAAAGCATGAATGCAGGCATAGATAATTCAGATTTATGTGGTGGTGGAGACGTAGCCTTGAAGGAAGCTGAGATATTTAAGGTTATTTTACCTTGTATTTGTAATTTAGCTTTCCCATACAGCTTAGAGAGGCAAATATCTTTTATCAATAGTATACAGAGAACTCCAAATAATTCTTATGTGAAATTACATATTTACAAAATCGTGAGATAAAAATGTTTTTTTGCAGAACAGCTATAAGCAGATCCACAACAATGCAAGGTGAGTAAAATGTAAAGAAAACGTCAACTTTTGCTAAAATCAGAGACAGTGTGGGTCCTTCTGAGGCATTCAAGCAATATCAACTTAGCTATTAGCTTGCCTTCTAATTATATGAAATATGTATGAATGTTTTAAATTAAAATTATTTACATTTTAAAATGGAACATTTTGCAAAACAGAGGTTACATTTTCAGATCTTGATTTCTGAAGTTAAGTAAAAATAATAAAGAAAGTATTAATCTTGGAATTCAAGTTATTTCTGCTTACAAACTGAAGCTGGTAAATGTTTTTAAATTCATAATCCTCTCCATCTGCTGGTGAGGCACTAGTATAGTCCAAACTTGAAGAATTTGTGAGAAAATGTTTTACACAGAGAGGAATGACTTATTGCCGTGTTTTTTTTCTGGAGGGCAGCCTGTCAGTTCCTGGCAATGCTTTGAATTCAAGCCTCCTTCTAAATATCAATGAACAAAGACATCTTTGGTCCAGACAGAGAGTGAACTGACCCTGCCTGAGCAGGGCTTGGACTAGATGATCTCAGGAGGTCCCTTCTGAGCTAAATGGTTCTGTAATTCTGTGACATCTCCACGACATCATGTGCAGTACCTGCCTTTTTTCTGCTCCTTAAGGACCAGAACTCCTTTAAGTTTTACTGATGTTTAATATATGCATTGTTTGTAAATATGGTGTTGATGTATAGTTTTTGCTGTACAGAAAGCAGCTGGCTAGTTTTGTTCAGTGTGTGCTGTGGAAAGGGAGGCAGTGTTGGAGGTCTTTCACCCAGGGTAGGAGGAAATGATCAGCACTCAGAGTGTGTGTTCCATTCTTCCAGGACATCAACTTGCCACAGCACCTGGAGCCCCCTATGGCTCCCCTCAGCACGTCCCTGGCACTTACCAAGGTGGGTTGCTTGGCTACAGATCTGTGACACCATTAGGAAATAAGCACGGGAATATATGGGGTTGTACGAGGGTGATCGTCTCTGCTATTAATTCTATAGAGTTCCTTTTAATTTCTGATTTGCTGAAAAGTCATTTCTGTCCTTTTTGGTGCTACATGTTAGTATGTGTTGAGCAGGAGGCAGGAGTTAAAAATATCAGATGTTCCTTGGTGGTCACTGTGGGGAGTTTGCTAGGGAGGTGTTACTGATTGCAGTTAATGTATGGCAGCTTCTTACTGATAATCAGATTTTTTAATTATCATGTTACTTCAGTATTTCACTTTATTTTCCACTTGGAATTCAGAACTGGAGGAAAAATTGTTTTCCTCCTGCAGTTCTGCTGGTCCATGTATTCTGTTCCTGTTTCATACTCTGTTGCTATACTCTGCAGGTGGCTATACCTTACACTGTCCCTCACTTGCTTTTTCCTCTTCTCTCTCATTTTCTGCTCCACTTTCAAAATGCAGCGCTCCTGAACAGCTTCTCTTGTTCTGGCAGTGATTGCTTTCTGAAGAACCAAATCACAATGTGCAATATCTAACAGTCAGGCTCAATGCATAAGTTACAGAAAAAGAATGAAATGTTTGGCCTAAGTTACTGTGCTATTCATAAGTTGGAGGTTGTGCATCTTGGGACAAGGCAGTCTGAGGTCTGTGGATACACTTGGCTTCAGCAGGGAACAAGCACTCACTGCCTGTGCCTTGGAGGTCACTGGAGCGTTGTCATCTGGAATAATTTTGTGTGCACACACTTGCACACAATAGCAGTAGGTTCGTGTGCAAAGCCTGTGCTCAGACATTAAAGTGGTTTAGTATTCCCAAAGGGTGGATTCTTCCCTGGGGCGGGTGATGTGGCCACCTAAGAGTTTTAAGCCACAGCTGTTTTACACCACCTGAGGTACTGGTCAGCTTGTGGCCACAGCCAGATCTTTCACATGTAATGGTCCATGTATTGTAATGTGAAATTTGGTGCGGAGCTGGTGTAGGCTAAAGGTCTACAAGTCTATCTCAAACTATTTGTACAGCTCTACAAAAGTACTTTTTGTGCCTTCTGCATTGTGCTTGCCTCTGAGTAAAATATAAAATTCCTCCGTGTAAGATTGAAAACCTATCTTCCTGCCAGGAAGGTAGGGTAAAAAATATTGTTCTTGTTCTGTACCTTTCAATGTCAACATCTGCAGCTTCAGTGACAAAGGTGGTGTTGATGGAAGGAAGGCAGAGCTCTGCACCCGGAGGGGTGAGGAGTGGCCCAGGACACCAGGGCAGTGCTGCCTGTGCCATCTGCTGGGGTGCTGAGCACTTCGACCCTGCAGTGCTCCATGAGAGCTCGTGGGTTTTATTTTGCACCAACTGGAAATTTACTTGGCATTCACAAAACATGGAACTATTTTCTCCTTAGCTATGCTTGTCCTTTGTAAAAGAGTTGTGTGTTTCGGTTTTTGACAGATAATCCATTAAACAAAGGGGAGAGTGCAGTTTTTAGGTCACACTCATCTGGTTTGGAAAATGTAGATGAACTTTGCTAAAAGGACATTTCCTTTAACAATAGTAGAAGGTATAATTCCAGGAAAACTTTGTCTTAAAATTCCTCATTTATTCAACTGACAACTTGTAAATGCCAATGCTTCTGATGTAATTTAAAGTATTCTGTCTTCTCTACTTAGAAATAGCCTCCATTTATTCATTTCTGTTTTTTGAATTGCCTGTCTCTATGTGAATGAAATTTCTGCTATATTCAAGAATGGTGCATTTATTTATTTATTTGGTTTGGTGCTGTCTGAGGCATTAGAACCTCCCAAGCCAGTGTAACTTCCTTTACAAAAGTTGTTGTATTTGTAACCAAAATAGATAAGGTATAAGGATCTCCATAGTTCAAAATAGTGAATAAATTACTCTGTTGAAGATTGATGGGGTAATTCTTTTCCAACATCTCACTTTCATAACTGTATCTCTCCTACCATGCCAAATGTCACAGGTGCAGGGAGTTATGCCTTCCAGGCACAGCCCATGGGAGTCCCAGGTGGATTTGTCGTTCCACCAGTACAGAACCAGCCCACCATGGACGGGACAATCTGGATGCCTGTCCCTCCTTCTATTCCTAACTGCCCTCCTGGACTGGAGTACCTCACACAGGTACCTGCACCCTTCCTCCTCCTCCAGAGGTCAGGTGTTCTGATCTGGGAAGCAGCCTGCATCCTTGAATTAGCGAAATAAAGCATCTGGCTGTGTTGCAGCTGCATGGGTTGCTGCTCTGGGGCTGCTGAGTGAAGCCTCTTGTAAAGTCTGAATGCAGAGTTGCCTGTCATGGCTGTAGCACTTGTTCATGGGGTACCTTCCTGCCAAGTAGGATGCACAGGACTATCATACATCCTTCCCATTGCAGAAGTTACTGTTTGTGCGATTAATGTGATTTGGCAAGGCGTATATAATAAATACCTATCATAGAGGCAATGTAGCACATTTAGAGGCACTTAATTTTTGACATGATGCTTTCATCACCCTTCTTCATAATATTGGTAGAGGTGCCAGTCAGACTTCACAACATAGAGAATGCTAATAGCAAAATAAGATCTGTTTCCACCTTACTGAATAGTATTTGTACTGTAAAATACAGCTCATCTCATCACTGGAAAGATTAACACTGACATATTGTTCCCAGTTTTGCAAATTGCTAAAAAAAACCCCAAAAAACCAGCACTGGTGAGGAGAGGCTGGTTTTCCATGAATTTCTCCCAGAGCTGAGCAGTAGCTGAGCTTCTGCTCTAAAATGTCTCCATTTCCTGCTTTTTTCTGTATGGAGGCTCTGGGACATGTGATGCCAGAGCTCTGCCAGGCTCTGAGTCCCGAAAGGAGCACAGGCTCGTTAACCCTGCGTGCTTGTAACCAGGCCCCTTTGGGTACAGCTCCTGCCATCAGCTCCACAGCTCTGGAACACTCTTCTGCTAAACTGCCAGCGGACAGGACAAGGAGGGGCGTGAGCTATTTCCGTAGCTTTACTGGTAGACGCTCTGCCTCTAAACAATGTCTTGATCCATATATTCTGAAATGAAACAGCAGCGGTTCTTAAAACAACATTTTTCTTAGTCAGAACTTGTTAACTGTTTATTCTGTTTAATTTTTCAACCGTGAGCAGGTTGACCAGATATTAATTCATCAGCAACTTGAACTTCTTGAGAGTAAGTACAAAGTATTTAAATCTGCTAATCCCCAAACCGGTAAAGTTTAGACTTTCTTTGACACTATGTTTTTAAGGTGGTTCACCACCTTTTTCTTTCTTGCCTCTATTACCTGTCTCAGTTCCTGCAGAAGTTGTGGAGGAGAGGAAGAAGAAAATAGAAAAGAAGATTTTCAGCAGGTTCTAGATCTCAAAAGATACACAGCAATGCAACTGAATAATCTTGGTAGCCAGTTATAGATGAAGTCACACATTTCCAATGTTACTTGTTCACAATGATTTCTACTTTTCTTTCTTCCCTACTTAAAGATCTTATTTTCGGTCCTGTCGTATCCCACCTAATTTCATAGACTGGTATGTGGCTTTGATCCCATTTGCAGGCAATCCTGCTGTTTTAGCAAACTGAATGGCTTTTCTTCTGCGCCCCTCATTCTGTTCTTCAAGAGTATCCAAGTCGTATTATCAGTGTCTTTCAAACGGCAGAAATAAAATAGACCATACATCCCAGCTGACATCTAATGTTGCTGCATTTTCTTTCCTTAAAACTTAAAAGAGTGCTTTCATTTGTTATAGAAATTGATTAAAATTTCTGTCCTGGCTCTTGTTGCTTTTGATGAATCTTGACTGAGAGAATTTTTTGTGTCCTTCTCATTCTGAATGTATTTGTGCCCTTTTCTGGATTCACCCCCACATTAAAGTGCGTTTAATTCTCATCCATTCAGCTCTTCCCTGAGAACCTCCCCTGCTGTGTTATTGATAATGGTGGTGCTTGCTCAGGCAGCAGGTGTCTGTATCTGGTGGGAGGGGACTGGGAACAGATGGGAATCTCCGTGCTCCTTCCACGTGTCCTTGTTCATGGTGGCTTCTCTCTGCACTTCTCTGTCAGGCTTTTCTTCTTGAGGGTCCTTTTCAACCTTTTCCCTGTGCCAGTAGCTGCCTCTGACAGACTTTGAGCGAGGCTTGCCTTCCCAAAGGGCAGCTGCAGAGTTAGCAGGGAGTGTCTGAGCAGACACACCTCAGAAAGTTGGCAGTTCTTTTCCTATTTTTCAGTTGTGACTGGCTTTGAAACAAGCAACAAATACGAACTCAAGAATGCACTGGGGCAAAGGGTGTACTTTGCAGCAGAGGACACTGACTGCCTCACCAGGAACTGCTGTGGGCCATCACGGCCCTTCACCATGCGGATCATCGACAACCTGGGCCGCGAGGTGATAACGCTGCAGAGACCTCTCCGATGTTCTTCCTGCTGCTGTCCCTGCTGTTTACAGGAGGTGAGTTCCTGCCCCTCACCGTCTTCCTTCACGTGGGACAGAGATCTCCTGTGCAGTTTTAAGATGTGGTTGTCTTGAGGTGAGGTGAAATGAGTCAGGTTTTGCCAGTAAGTTGTGGGAAGAGAGATCTGTGGGATTTGTGCACGGAGTCCTTGGTCTGGGAAGAACCAATGTGCTGCAACACTTGGACTCTCTGGACACTTCTGATGATAGTAATGAAAAATCTGATTGAACAGCATGTCAGGGAACTTGTGGCTAGTGCTGAAATACACACTGGAGATGGATTTGGAATGGCAAAGGTTGGTAAGGCAACAGGTTTCATAAAAGAACAGCCAGAGTTTCCATTTTACAGCTGTGAAAGGTATAGTGACATGGAACACAGGAGATAATGAATTTTTTTAATCTTAACATAATTCTGGGATGATGCAACTTCTGAGACTTTAAATCTGAGCCTACTCAGTTCCTACTGAGGGATTTGTAGTAGCTGCACCCGGTAATGTCTTCACTGAATGCTTTTGGGATGCTCACTGCCTTCTTTCACTGAACTTTGATCTTTATATTGTAGATGCATAGTTTGTGTGCTCCATAGCCTGAGGAGTCTCTTACTGTTTTCTTGAAGGCAAAAGCTGCATATGAGGTCTGCAATCTGAGTACAGTTTTCTGAATACACTCACAGAAAATCCCATGCAGATTCATGCATTGAAAGGCCAGATTGTTGTGGAAAAATAAGTTGTGTTTCATTTGTGTGCTGGTGTGGGCTTTATCTCACAAGCATATCAAAGCATAAATGTTCACTGGAGGTTTTCTCTTTCCTGTGAAGCTGGAAGTTCAGGCACCTCCTGGAACAACAGTTGGTTATGTTGTCCAGAACTGGCATGCCTGCCTGCCAAAGTTTACCATTCAAGATGAGAAAAGAATGGATGTACTGAAAATTACTGGCCCGTGTGTTGTCTGCAGCTGTTGTGAGGATGTTAATTTTGAGGTATGCAATGTAAAACTTGTTTGCATGTATCTATTTTCAGACGGTAGTTTGATATTAGTTTGTTGCTCAACTTACTACCTGTCAACTGAACTGTAGTATATATTAAGTAATTATTACACAAACTTTTAATGCTGATATAGTCAAATCATTTCTCTGGACATCTAAATTACTCTAGATAAACCAGACAAACTTCCAGAAATGACATCTTAAAGCCACTCATCCGTGATCAGTGAGAACGATTCCCTGTGGCTACACACAAATCACTTAATTAAAATATTTAGCAGCAAAATGTTTTTGAATCTATTATGTTAGGCTCTAACAAAAATATACTATTTTCAGCTCTATTGGGTTTTTATTGAAATGACTTTCTTCAGCCAGTTTTAGAATCATTTAATAATCATTCAGCTAACTAGTAGGCCAAATTAATTTAGACCTCATTTTATTTTGGGAACTAGTCTTTCAGGTGACCCAGAAGACTGGATCTAACTTTAGAAAACATGATGTTGCCAAGGGCTAATCTCTGCTTTTGAACAGAAGAATGTAATTTGTTTAATTTTCACTTGAGCAGTTCCTGATACATGGCAGGAGAAACTAATTCTCTCTGTTGGCTAAGACACCACTTCCAGCAGAGTGTGTGCATGTGGTTGCTGTCTCCCAGTGCCATTAAGGAATTGAACTTCGCAGTCGGATTCAGAATCAAGTTCATGGCTGTAATACTGTAGGCTGGCTTTCTGACAGTCTTGCCTTTTGGTACAAACACTTGCATTCAATAACTGCATCAATTCAAATAACAGTCTGAAGCTTTTAAATGGATCTATTCCAAAATGGATTTCGGAATATTATGAATGACAGATTTGATGATTATTTTTTTAATTTTATATTAAACTATAGGTGAAGTCTGTGGATGAGACTTGTACTGTTGGGAAGATTTCTAAGCAGTGGACTGGGTTTGTGAAGGAAATGTTTACAGATGCAGATAACTTTGGAATCTCATTCCCAATGGACCTCGATGTGAAAATGAAAGCTGTCATGATTGGTGCTTGCTTCCTTATCGTAAGTCTGTCCATGACTAATACTTGAGTATAAACTAACTTTTTTATATCCATGTTCAAATCATGCTGGTAAAGGAGTTGATTCTGAGCTCCTTCAAGTGGGTGACAGCTTGTGACCTTCTGTGTGTAAAACTTATTCTAGACTACATGAAGTGCTAATTGCGTTTAAGAAGAGTTTTGTATTTGGTGGGACAAAAAAACCCTGTAAAGGGAAGACTTCCTACAGACTCATTAGTAGAGGAAAGCAAAGTTTATGTAGATGGTGAAAACAGAAAAATACAGATCAGCAATAGCCAAGAGACCCATCTAAAGCCAGAGCAGCCCTCAGAGCTGGTGGACAGCTGAATGCTGCAGCCACTTCCTCCCAGCTCTCATTGGGAGCATGTGAAGCACTGAGCTGAGCAGGATTAAATGCTCTCAGAGCAGTAATTTCCAAATGGAGGCACTACTGTGGAGGCTAAGCACACTGAACGTGTTGGAGCACTTCTCAGCTGCACTCAGGCTCTGTGTCAACACTGCAGTGCAGCTCTCTTTCCTCTTTGTAAACAGAGTGCAACCCACTCCTTTTACCACTTACCCGTGCAATTCTGCATCAGGTACCATTTCAAAACGTGCTCTGCTTCTGTGCTGGCTGGGCTGCAGAAGGACAGGAAAGGGGCACGTGAAGCACCTTGAGCTTGGAAAGGTCTCACCAGCCTCTGACAGCCCTGAGCAGGAACCAGGTGTTTAGCTGTGTGTGTTCCTGTGCTACCAAGTGCAGCATTAGCGAGTGCGAGCAACCCAGGCCTTCAGGCACAGAAATGTGTAAAGATAATTATTGCTATGTTGTACTCCAGTCTGAGGTAAAATGAGAGGGAATCAGTCAGGCTGAACAAAGTCAGAGCAGAAATCCTGAGTAAAGGAAGCATAGCTAGTGATAAATTACAAGTTTCCATGTCGGTCTTTCACCATCTTTCTCTCTCTCTCTGTCCCATTCTGAGAGACCTAGGTGATGGGGGCATGGCAAAAGGTGCCCCCACCTTCTTCTCACCCTTTGAGATTTCAGAGAGGAAGGTGAACATCTTGCAATGCAGCCAGGAGATTTCTGAACTAAGAACCACATTTAAGAATGATTTATTTTGTTTGCTTTTTTTTTTGCCCCCTTAGGACTTCATGTTTTTTGAGCATTCTGGTGACAGGCGTCAGCAAGCAGGAGTTTGGTAATGAAATCTAGACATTTTATATAGAAGGAAGAAGAATATGGATCTCCCAACTTCCCAGTATATTGCAGAGCTCCAGTAAGAATATGAGAAATGCACATATTATAATTACATTTCTATAAGCTAAAAGCTTTATGATTATTGGTTTTTTATTGCTTTATTATTGTTTTTTTAATCCAGTGAAATAATTTTTACTGTTCAAATAAGAAGCCTATATCTATATAGATCAATACTGTGATTTATAGAAATATATAGCAATCTTCTTTTTTCACAAGAACTCTGGAATTGTAAAGTAACTAATTATAGTAGTTATTTATAACTACTATAGTAATACTTTGATTCCGAGAAAAGAGTGAGTCTAATAAACAGTTACTTATCCTTTGTATTCTTCTTCAGTAGTTTTGCATTGGTGTTCACATTCTGTTATTTCCAACTTCTTACCAAATACATCAAATATATGCATTCAAAGCAAAGTAATTCATATGAACAGAACTATCTGAAATCACTGTAAAATTGAATTAATCTGGTGTTTTGGGTCTGGCTGAGCTGGAGCTCATTTCCCCTCCACATCCCTCACAGAGCTGTGCTTTGCATTGGGAGCTGGAAAGGTGTTGATAACTCAGCTGTGTTTTGGCTGCAGCTGAGCGGGGCTGGCACAGCACCAGTGCTGTCTCTCCAGCATCCCCACCCTCCATGAGTAGGCAGGGGGTGGGCAAGGTCCTGGGAGGGGACACAACCAGGCCAGCTGACCCAAACTGACCAAAGGGATATTCCATACCTTATGATGTCAGCTCAGATACAAAAGCTTGGAAAAGGAGGAGGAAGGGGGGCATTCATTTTTTACAGTGTTTGCCTTTCTGAGCAAGCACTCTGCATGCTGAAGGTCTGCTTCCTGGGAAGTGGCTGGACGTGGCTTGCTGCTGGGAGGTAGAGAGTAATTTTCTTTTTTTTTTTTTACTCTCTGTTTGTGTGCACACAAACTTTCACTTTTGCTTTAGTAAACTGCCTTATCTCGACCTAGGAGTCATCTTCCAACTTATTTTCTCTCCCCTGTCCTGCTGATGATGGGAAGTGATAGAGCAGCTTGGTGGGCACCTGGCATTCAGCCGAGGTCAGCCCACCACATCTAGGGATAAATATGTTGTCAATTATGACTCCTCCTAAGTGTAACTTAATTTCTTGATTTGGTTTGTCTTGGAACTTAAGGCATATATATTCACCAAGAGAAATTCAGAGGAAGCGGGAAATGCAACTGTATTTGCTTGGTTCTGTTTAGTAATCCTTTAGTAATTGCTTTGTGCATAAGTGTGACCTGAGGCAAGGAAAATCTGGTTGGTTACTTTTCAGTTTCTCCAGTCCTCTTTCCTCCTGATTTAGTCCATCATTTTCACAGGTTGTAAGTCTTTCTGTCTGGTATGAGGGCACAGGAATAGTAAACAGAACAATTCCACTTTGAAAGCAGACACATGAAATGGAAGGTCTATTTCTTAGCATTTATAGCTTAACTTAACTGTCCAAGCAATGGATAAGTTGCAGTTTCTTACCCCAGCACACAAAGACATGCCAACATCCCAACAGTTCTTGGGATCCAGCTATGGGGAGAGATCCTTGCCAATATTTCAGTTGTATTCTAGTTCTGCTAAAGATTTCTTTAATTATTGGTTGCTCCTGGCCGGTCAAAAGCAGAGGAAAAGATAAATGCCATTGCATACATCTATGTACCTGGATTCTCTTTGATGTTGGAAAGTACAAACTTGGGACAACAGTCCAAACTGTTCCAAAAGTCTTTAAAATTTTATATTATGCCTTGTTAAAATTAGCTTCTGCTGCTGAAGTTTCTTGTATATGGAAATGCTGGAGGTGCATTTTTGATTCATCAGCACTATTCTTAGAGAATTAACTTAATATTATTATTTTGAAAATATTTTGTGCTTTATTGACCAGCTATTAATGCAAAATAAGAAATTCAATCTTGCTAAAATCTGTTTCTGATTGCTTGAGTCAGGAATAGAAGCTACATGTCTTAGAGACCAAAGTCATAGACCCAGGACCAGACCTGTCCTCTAGGGATTCATATGGCTACGTCCATCACTATTATTTTTCCTGCAAGGGGTGACACACAGCTGCAGTTCTGCCTGTAGCTCTGAAGTCCCAGGTTCAAGCACATTCAATAACTGCACTTCAGCAGTAACTCAACTATTCCTTAAACATTGTTTGGGAAATATTTGAAAATACCAATTTACTGCCATGGCAGGTGCAGTATAGAATTAAAATTTACAGTTTACATTAGAGTGAGGTTTATGGCTGTTTGAGGAATGGATGGAATAATATCTTGAAAGCAGGAAAGTTAGGGATACCTTTGCCTTTGGTGAAAAGGATCTTGCATCATAAATTCATCCACTGACAATAAACTGAGGAGTGTATGCAAATTTATGTAAGGTGTTAGGAAGTTGGGCTAATAGGACATAACCAGGAGACTTTACTTTCATTCCTCCAAGTAAGTAAAAGTTTTTTGTTCAAATGTTGTTCTTAGGTATTCACTGTAAGTCCGGAAAGAACCGTTGTTCCAATAACCTTGCATACAAAATTACATAGAAAAATGAATGTACCTCTCTGTAGAGCAGAAAGGAAAGAATCTGAGAACACAAATGGGTAAGAATGATCAACTTCACATCAAGATGTGTAGGAAAAAAATGTTGCAACTCTTGTATCTTAAGGAACATTTCAGTTGCAAGCAGTAACAATGTGTGACGTGTCATCAAAGCAAAGATACCTGTGCGTACAAAGAGGCTTCTCAAATACCGTGAAACCCAACAATGAAGTTGTGTAAGTTGTGCTGTTGCCATTTAGATTTTGTGATTTTTTGTTGCTCAAGTCTAGTGCTCAAATTGCTGCAGTTTATTCCTTTACCATGTATTTACCAAAACTAGTAAATAAGGTGAAAAATTAGATAACCCAAGAGAATAAGTGAATCCAGCTAAGGAGTAAGAAGTGGAAGCTAAGTAACTTAGATTTGCCAGACTTGTGGTAGGAACAGGAAAGAAGTTCTACAACCTCAGATCATAAAACAACAGAGAAAGCATTGGCCTGGAGGAACTTTCCATTGGGTGGGTAACTGGATAACTGACACTGGTTACACAGCTCATAAACTTTCGTCTTGTGAAACAGTTCACAGCCTCTCATGAAGGTAAAAATACGGGAAGTCCTAACTGAAGTTAACAAGGGGTAACTCTTTAGTTAACCAAACAATATCTTATCACCTTTGTAATCTCACTTTTTTTTCTAATGTGATTTAATTGAAAAATGGTTAGTCCTCAGATTTTTCAAGAACTTTTGGAGACTTGCTCATTTCTGAAACTGTGCTAAATGCAGAATAAATCATTCTTTGGGCTGTCTTTCTTCATTTTGAAAGGATCCATAACAGCATCCATATTTAACAAATCATCAGAGTCTAGAACTCTCCACTCTTCATCCTTCAGACAATAAGCAATACAATGATTTATCCCCCTCTCCATAAATCCAGGCTTTGTAAAGCATTAGAAGACTTTCAGTGTGCCGCCTGTTATTCAATAGCATCTCAGTGAGATTGAGCTGTTACATAAAACCTTTGCAGAGTGAGATTTGCAGATGGATTTCTCTAGTTCTGTTAATGACCTTTCCATCTGTACCATCCTGGTAAGTTTTTCATCTCCAGCTGCACAGGAGATGCAGTCACTTAGTGAAACCCTTGGGTCTGTATAGCACTGAAAGACATAATTTATATTATATTTCTCCGTAGAAAAACATAGTTAATTCCAGTTTTCAGAAAACGGTTATAAGCATGAAAAAAAAAGTTAAAAAAAAATGTGATTACTCCTGTAGTCATAAGAAAGATTGGATTTTTGCTAATAGAAGAGAGAGAATAATCTTGCTAATTGGAAAAGAGGAGGAGCATATTTTTGGCCTTCAAAAAACATTTTAGTTCATATTTGCATGGTTCATATAAAGGTTTCCTTGGGTCTTTTTGTTGACCCAAGGACAGCACTTACATCCCTCATGTACCTCGTGTTGGTTTTACTAACAAGAAAACTTTGACCAAAAGCTCACAGTGGGAGTAGGGCTGCACAACAAAAGGTGAGTCAGGGAAAGAGACAGCAACTGCCTTTCCTGAACTGAATTTAGCTCATTTACTGTAGGTGCAAGGGTAACTCTTTGGAAATGTGAGGGCTAATAAAGAAAATCAAATCTTTGAAGGGAATTTATTGTAAAATTGCATGACTTGAGTGTTCGACTACTAATGGCCATTGTATGATATGGACGTTAATAATTTGTGAGAGGAAATGATAAAGGTAAAAGCATGATTCAGGGAAGGAGTTATGGAACCAGAGAAATGTGAAGATAAGGAAACCTCTCATGACCAGAGCAAGAAAACAGCTACGGGTTGCATGGAGGGGAAACCACCACTACATCACAAGATGAAGAAGCCATGTCAAACAAAAAGCAATCTTGTGGTTTGACCTTAAAGTTAGTGAGGCTAGAGATGAAAAAGGTATAAGAACCCCAGAGAAAATAACAAGAGGTCAGTAGGAAAGTCTCTCTCTAACAAAGAAAATGTGCAGCTCTCCTAGGATGGAGGGAAGAACCCAGCTAGTGGAGAATTCTGTTGGGTTGGATTGGGGCTCTATAGGTACTTTCATTAAATATATGCTTATCCCTGCTGTGCTTCTGTGCTGGATCAGATTGCTCTAGGGCTCTGCTAGCTCCCTGTCACCACTCACAGGGAGACTTCCATGCATTTCTGGTTTGGTTCTGGAGAGAATTTGTCTTCTATTTTACAGATATAATTGACCTATCACTTAGTTTTATTTTATTTACAGTTTTTACCTGATAGTATTATTAAAGACAGCAGTGAGGAGAAAATATACGTTAAAGCATTGCAGCAACTAAAGAGGAAGAAGAGATGAAAAGAGGGATATACAATGACTGTGTCTCCTATTTTTCGATGGGTGGCAGTGTTAGCACAGGAATTATTTTTTCACTGCTTAAACCTGGCCCTGAGATCCACAGGCGGTTTCCTTAGATGTCATTCTGATTTTCTCAGTGGAAGAATTTCAGATTACACTATCTCCAAAATATGTATTCCCTACATGAGTGTGGGAGGCTAGATGTGTCTTTCCCACCAAAGCAGCAAAATCCTAAGCTTCAAATGCAATTACACACCACTAGGAAAATTAAAAAATATGTGTGTGGATGTTAAACCATGATTGATTTAAAATACTTAGACAAGATACTGTGTAATATCCTTAAAGTTGCATCGGGCTTGGCGAATGGTATAATTTCAAATGGGACTATGATTTCTGACAGAATTTACTACATAAAGCAAAAAGTTATTAATATGCCACAGCAGGGTACATCAAAGCAAAGAGGCTGATTTCATTGCTGGTTTAATGTCACTGATATATATCTAAGGTGCATTTAGCACCCTAGACATGAGATGGTTTCAGTGTGCGTGGCCGTGACGTGGACTGTCAGCACTGCAGGGCAGGGGAGGAGAGGGTGAGGGACAGGAGACCTGTGCCAGGCAGGCCTGGGCATCTGCTGCAGGCTTCCCCTCCTGTGGCTTTGGTTGTGCTTTTCTTTTTCAACTTCTGTTTTCTTTTTATTTTTTCTTCTTTTTTTTTTTTTTTAATTGTTTAATTTAAACTTGCTACTCATGCCTCAGCTGGTTTAACCTTTAGCTGACCTGCGGCTGGTAGCATCTGAGGAAGTCGATATTTCTCCTGTGTAGCTTGCCTTTCGCAAGGAGCAGACACCGGTGGGAGGCTGAGCAGCACGCACAGAGCTGTGCGCACCGGGACCTCACAGCTCCTGGTGTCCCCCACACAACCACTGTCAGTCCCTGAGGGCAAATGCATGCCAAAAGAAAAATGGAGGAGTGGGCTAGTGCAGGGCAGGTACCGCTGGTCGGGCTGCCCGCTGGCCAGGAGCCTCCTGTTCCTTGATTCATGTGCTACAGAGAGGGAGTGACACGGAGATGTTCAGCAACAGGAAAATTCCCACGCAGCTCTGCATCACAACTTCAAGGAGCAGGGACAAAGGTGTATTTCACAGGTAAGTGTTCAAATCCTGCAGTGCTGCCATGGCACTGCATGTGAAGCTGGGAGTCAGTGCTGGCACGCTGGTGCTGCAGTGAGTGAGCTGGCAGGAGCCTCAGGAGTGAGCTGTGGGCAGCAAAAGCTGCATGGAAACTCCCAGGCAAACTGGCGGAGCTGAGGTTTGTGGTGAAGGCTATAATTAAAGCTGTTCATAAGAAGTATAAACAAAAGGTAACTTGCTAATTTAAATGACCCAGTCATATGTTTTGACCCTGAAGACACCGAAGACTTTGGGGCTGCCTTGACTTTGTGGCTTACAGCAGCATTTTGCTGGTATTACGTATCACCAGCACACCAGTACAATAGTGTTTTCTAATTGAGGTCCTGGCTGCACATTCCTGCTCTGAAGTATAGTCCCTCTTGTGTAAGTGTACAGTTCCTCCTGAACATGGGGATTTTTTTTGGCACAATTTGAACATTACAACCTCCCAAGGTATCTGACCTTGCACAAGCACTGCTTTGTGCTGGTCTGCTTTGTGTTTAGTTATACCCTGTTGTACCACTGAGCTGTCACGTACAGCGTTGAAGAGCTCACTCCAGCAGTCTTTACATGCTGTAGGTTGTTCCTTCAGTTCTTTATGGTCTTTCCCAACCCCAGCTGATATTTCAGCTAAAGTTCAGCATTCTAGTCTTACTGTGACTCTCTCCAGCCATGCATAATTACACAGAGCAACACATGCCCTGGGGAATTTGAACAAAATGAATCCTAATACTGCAAGAGTGGTGTATGTTTGCCAAAGACCTACACATTAGCACCTAAATCCTGCCTTCTTTCACTCCTGCAGTCAATCTTGTTTTTTAACTTGTATAAAACTTTTTTTTCTTAATCCCATTGCATATGGCTGTATGATGGAACCAAGGCACACTGCTTTATTGTCTCATTTTTCTGAGAGCAGAATTTGTGGCTGCTGGAAAATATAGGTCTTTCAGCAGACTGAGGCTGAGTTTGCTGACACTGTTTATGCCCACATTCTGCTTGGTGCCAGATTGGGACAGAAAAGAAATACAAGCAAAGTTGTTCAACACAGACAAGGGCTCACTGTGCCCTGTCCTCTCCGCTGAACAAACTTTGGAAGGGCTATTAGAGGTGGTAAGCTAATATTAAATTGCACCAAGAATTAAAGCCAGCCATTCAAATGAACAAGAACTTAACTCTGTGTTGCACAACATAGGAAAACAAAAAAAGGAAAAAAAAAGGAAAAGAGAATTAGTTAATCGGGTGGTGGTAGAGTAGAGAGCAAGACAGAGGAAGGTAAAATCTGTTTAATAAATCAATTAATTTTTTTTAATTGTTTGCCCTCCATTTATGGTGTTCAAGTCTTTAAGCAATAAGTCTAGCTGAAGGAAATATTTGTGCAAAAGTGCAGGTTAAAGATAAGGAATGAAAAGTAAATTTTAAAAAATATCAGTGGTTATGTATGCTCTAAGGAAGCTACTACAATGTGGTGCCAGAGTAAACCACCAACTAATCAACACCTCTTAAGCTGCAAATACGAAATCTTTATAGCAAATTGTTTTTCCTGGGGATTTGCACTTCAGTAATTACGTGGTGAAATTTAGCAAAAGGTTTAACTATCAGATAAACTCAAGCCAAATTTGCAGACAGAAGTATGCACAAGGAAAGGTTTTATCTTTTCAGAAAGATGTAATGAGGTGTAAACATCTATAAAACATGTTTGACTTCAAAATCCTTTGAGCCAAAGCTGGGCAAAGTTGAAGGCAATTAACTACCTGATCCAGAGGGCACCTAATACCACTGCTAAATCTCTGCGTCTCAGCTCAGATCCAGCCACACCAGTATCTAGGTACAGATTAGGGGATTTTTCATTAATGTACACTTATTATTAGAATTTGACCATTTAAAAATGCAAATATACCTGCTGACAGTGAGAAAAAGCAAGAGAAGGATGCTAAAAATATCAGGGCTTGAAATCTCAGCATAATCAAGCTGCAGTCTGGCATGACTGGATAAAAGATCCTGATGAGTGCTTTCCTTGTAGATGTGCTGTGGTGCTGCCTGATTATAGGTAAACATTGCAAAACTGCTGCCATTCCTGCAATTTCATTCTTTTCCTGAGACTGTTACCTTCTGTCCCAGATAGCTCCTGGGCTGTCTTCCTGCAATTCATATGGATTCAGGTGCTTTCTCTTTGGCTAGGAGGGAAGAATAAGGCCCATCCACCTGGGCTACAACAAGTGATGCTGTCTGTCCTTTTGCTGCTGAGGTAAATCTGTATTGATAAAGCATTTGCAAATGCCTTCCTACAAACTCCCACAGCACTTCTACTAATAGCTGATGGCTGTTAACAGGCTGCCAGCATGGCATCAACAGTTTACTCTGCTGAGGACCAAAATGTTTTAATCTAACACATGTTCTTTTTTGGCTGTAATATGAGTGTATGTAAGAGGAATGCAGTGAGTGTGACATTCTAGTCAGAATACCTGATCAAGTGTCTCATCTCATCTTAAAATATAAGAACTATAATTTTTTTCACCCAAAAGAAAGAAAAAAGCAGGTAGAATGATGAAGATGCTCCTCTTAATCTAGCAATTTTGCCTTTAAAGTTTTTATATTTTCAGATATGATGGAATTCTCTAAATAATGATATTTGAATTAATGATTATATTAGATTTAGTTAGACAGTGCCCTGTTTGTTGGAGATTTCTGTGACTGTGGAGCAGTAACTAAGTTTCTTCCAAGTCCCATCAGTTCCATGCTAATAATGGAGCAGATCAGAAGTGCAAAACATTACTTAGGTTTAAAGTTTACACATTCAACTCCCAAATGAGTTTTGGTGCGAGATTCAGAATTTACTCTATAAATTAAAAATCTATAAAATCCTGGAAAGCATTCACAGGAATCATCTCCTTAAAAGTGGTGTTTGGTTTCTCTGTCACCACAGAAAAGGCACAGGATCCCCTATAGCACTGCTACAGGGCACGGTCTGGGCAGCGTGGGAGGCCCGAGGCGTGGTGCAGAGGGGCTGTAGGTCCCATTGCCAGTGACATCTGCTGTCCCCCAGTGACTTGGCACGAACAGGCACCTCAGGCACAGCACACATGGAGAAACAAAGCATATTTGCTAGTACCTGCTTTCTGAATCTTTGCTTGCTGCCAAATATTTTCCAGTGGGTTATGGGGAGACCACATCACAGAGTGGTGCTGCTTCCTTGCTCTCATCCATCCGCCATCTAAATTAGGTGTTTTATAAGTATTTAATCACCAAAGTATCAAAGTCTTTGCCCAGTCATGCTCTCTGGTTCTGGAGCCCCAAAATGATGGAAATCACAGGCTGAGGTTTGCGTGGAGATAGAAGTGGATGGACAAATTCAGAATGAAGACTCCTCCATAATGACAGACTGATAAATCACGTCTGTTTTCCTCTACAATACAAAGAGGGAAAAAGCAAAGGAATGACCTAATTTAGTCACTGAGATGAATTGTGTGACAGAAAAGTGTTCCTAAAAACACACATAAAACGTAAATCCTTCTTTCCTGTGAGTGCCTGGGCAGCAGTTGACTTTTGTGACTCACTTAACAGAAATTCCATGGGAAAAAGGTTAAGCTTTCTCTGGGATGAAAAGAACAAGTGTAAATGATATAAACGGTGATTGTAAAGCAAATTCCTGCCTAATATCCCCTGTCTGCACTATATGAAAAACAAACATAGCCAGCAAAGTTTTGATTGCTGCAGTAAGTTCCCTGTCTTTGAGAGGTGAAGAGTACAGGCTCCACAAACAGAGCTCCAAGGCTTTGAAGTTCAGCTGGGGAGTGCTGATCCCTTTCAGAAGAGAAAAGGAGTGCATCTCATGCGAGGCTCTTGGTATACTAACTGAAAACCACGCACATTTGACCAGCAGCTTTTCCCTCGCTCCAATCGGTCACTGGTCTGACGTGGAACAACCTACAGTGCAGTCACAGCCAAAACATCTTCCCCAGTTGGATGCAGAAAGAGAAAGAGTCAGAGTGGAAAAAGTGTGTGGATGGCCTACGTGCAGCTGAGTTCCAATTCACAGTGTTTGTTTATCAAAGCTTATATTCAGCTACATCATCAGCTGTCTCAATTGCAGTCCTAGAGCACAGGGGGAATAAAAACCTAGAATTACATTTCAGAACTTGAGAATTGTTTGTAATAATTCCACAGAACAAATGCATATTGATATACAGCAATCTGGGCTGCTCGTAAACAGCAGAAAGAAGATATGAAGAGCAGCATTAAATGGCCTGCTCTTACTAAAAGAACAAGAATCTTCATTCTCTCTGATTCTGATTCGGAAAAAGACACATGAGGTATCAAGAACAGAAAGAGGCTGCCACTGAGATTTTGCAGAAGCCTGACTTTAGTGTGTATGAATTTTCTTTAATATCTCAAATTTAGAGGGGAATTTTTTTCTGCCTTTATATGGTCTTTGTTATGCTTTGGAAAGAGTGTCATAGTGCTCTCTCTGGCTTTAGGAGCACAGTCCCAGTTAAAGAATATATTTTGTTTTGGCAGCAAGTGATTTCTATTCTTTAGACTGGAAAGCCGGGGAGGTTATCACTATTACATCTTGGGAGGTGACCCTTAAAACTGGGTAACATGAATAACCTGTGGCAATAATAATGCCTCACAATAGCTTTTTATAGTGATTTGAGCAGTCCTGATGGTTCAGTAAATATTTAATAACAGTCTCAACATCATGATTCAGATTGCTAGCCCCTGCTAGCCCAGGTGGTGCTCGGTAGGCTTTTGCAGGCTGTCACCACAATGCTGTGCACAATGTGTCTGACGCTCCTCTGGAGTCAAATAATACCAAATTTACCAAACTGATAGCAATAATAACATCTAATTAATAATAATCTATTAGGAATACTTAATATTACTGATGAGGAAAGATGTTTACTAAATACTTTTGTCTAGGAAAAACTTCTAAAGGTGTTTATAATAAAGATGTGTTACTTAGGAAGGCAAGGTTGAAAAATCAAAAAAAAAGCCTTCCCTTGGGATGAGAAATTAATAACATTTGTAGTAGTCCCTAGTTCCTTGCACACAATACAATTTCCAAATTACTTCCATGGATGCTATTTTGAGAACTGGAAACCATGACTTTTATGTTATCTGGTAACTTAGATGGCACTAACCTCCAGGGGCCTCATCCAACAACCCCCTCGATCTGCACTGAGTTTAGGTACAGACATTCCAACTGGAGGACAAAAGTACGTGCAAAGGATCCACAGTCTTGGGATCTGATTCTTGCTTCTCATGAACAAACAACTTCCAAAGGATCTTGAAAAAGAATGAAGACCATGTGACTGGAAGTGCAGTGCTCATGGCTGAGTGCATTCACCCAGGACCTGAAAAGGGGGCTGATGTTCCTGAGCCCTGTTCCAGGCTGGAGCAGGCTGGTGAACTTAGAGGTGCTTGAGTGATCTCCATGTAAAGCTGGCAGAACACAAAAAAAAGATAACAGAGCTAAAGATGTCACGTGTCCCATATGAAAAACAGAGAATGAAATACATAAGGACCTGCAGAGCTTTTGTACTGAGAATAGGCTAATGAGCCTATTTTGGAAAAAAGCTGAAGATGAAGCATCTTGAAAATGAGGATACATGAAAGGGAAGTAATATGGCAATGACTGATGTACAGGCAATTTTTTAATTTACAATTTATATCAAATATCTCTGGTTAGAAAGAATATAGTAGCTTAACAGAAATGTTTATGTAGCTTTTCCAAGCAGAGTAACAAGAGTAGTATTACTGACTTTTTTTTTCCTGAATCACCTGTACAAATCCCACTCTGAGAACCTGAATGCAAATAATATTGATATTCCCCCTACATGTGGGTAGCATTATTGCTGAACCACACTGAGTTCTGCAGGCCTTATTTCGGCTGAATTCTAAATTGTAGCAGGCAGAACGTAAGCACAATGAGACAGCCACATTAATAAGACTTTCCTCTATGTAAGGGTTTTGCAGAGGTAATAATCTGCTAGATAGCTGCTTGCCAGAGTCCGATATAGGGGCTATAAGTTTTTCCTTATTTCATTCTGGCTGCATCAAAGAACACTGTTAATGTATAAATATTTCAAAGGCAAGTATATCCCTACATTGGTACAGGGATACAAGGAAAGGGAACTTGTGTCTACCCCTTTTCTTTGCTTTGAAAATAGTTTGGCTTTTACCTGGCCATTTACTTGGAGAATTCTGGGGATGTGTGCTCTGTGCCTACCAAGTTTCCCTCCTCCTTTAGGTACCCTGGAATAGAGGCTGCCTGCACAGTTTATCTGAGCATACTATTAGGCTGAGTATTGTAATTTTCATTCTTCTAAACCCTACAAAAGCTATTTTGGCTTCAGCATTATATACTATACATATCCTCTTGATGGAGTGAAGAAAGACTGAGGAAGAGGGAAAAGCAGAAGAAGGCAGGGACCCAAGCTCGTCAGCATGAGATGTTTAGTTTATGTGACATTTTGACCACTTTCTTAATTTTGCCTGGGATTTTATGAACAGCCATTCACAGCGCTGAAGCACTGCAGGGCTACCTGTGACTCCTGCTATTTATCCATCACAGTCTTTCTCCCCACTCTGGAGGATGTTGCTGCCTTCTTCCAATACAAAAAGTAAGTTTTCTTAGTTTTCTTTAAATAGGAAAGAATTTCTTTTCATCACATTCCCTAATGTAGAATCAATATGTATATTACCTTGAACAGTACAGGCTTTGGATTATCTGGAAGTGAAGCAGCCGGATCACCTCTAAAACTACCGTGCTAATGCCCCACAAGTCATCAGAATTTAGAGACTTCATCTTCCCACACCTCCAAACTAAATAAGCACAAATTGCGGTCTCTGAATTCAAAGTAGCCATCCTCCTGGCTTCTGTTGAGTGATGTGCTAAAAAATAATTCAATTTCAAAATCGTTTGAAAAGAGTTCTCTTGAGGTTATATTGGAAGTTCTCAATTTATTCCAGTCATTCCATGAACAGCAGACAGGTGAGTTGTCTTGAATGCAGAGTGGATACCGTTCATCAAAACTATGCTGCTATTCAAAGTTTGCCTTCTCTGTGCCCCTTTCGTGTAAGCTGAGAACAGTCAAGCTCCCAGCCTTTAAAAAAAGGTATGTGTGCTTTTGCTCACTGGCCTAAAAAGAATTGAGAAGAAGCATTCAGACTGGATATATTTCCCTTTCACAGTACACAGCCCATAACAAAAAGCTTTTTCATTACTTCAGTAATTCCTGGCCATTTTAGTGTTAAAGATCTGAATCTGTTTTGCTCACACCTGCCCCACCAGTCACTGAGTGATTAAATATACAAGTGTGCATTAACAGTTGTGACCCCTGCTCTGCAGAGAAAGTTTTCTAGAAGTGATCTGAACCTAACCTCCTTTCCTATACCCTTTTACCAAATAAAACTATACACACACAATGCAAGATGGGCGAAGAGGATGAGAGAACAGCCCTCAAATGTGTAAAGATCCCAAATGTTTCTAAGTTTGAAAGCACATTCTCCTGCTGATTGAGTCATGAGATTTTCTTGCTTCCTTCCTTATGCCAGGGACACTGCTCACAACCTCAACTTTCCTGGTAACTGTACATAACTGTTCATTTAAATATGCTATTTTTACTTTCCATGCCTTGTTTTTATTGGCCACCATCTTTTTTTCCCTGTAAAAGGTTTTTTTTTTTTTCAGGAGGCAAAACAGTTAGGCATTGCAAAGCTGTATAATATTTTGACCAACCACTAAATTAAGAAAAATCTGTGACTCTTAGCTTTTCCTCACCTTTCCTGTGGCTGCTCTTTTGTACAGTGCCTGCTGAAAAGTGGGAGCTGAAAGGCTCTGTGCAAGGGGACTTTGCAGCAGCAAGTCCATCTCTTTTCTTTCTCTCTTGAATCCAGTGCTCCAGAAACGCTGCCAGAAGTTGTTTTGGGGCCATCTGTGATTCCTCATTTAAATCATACAGGAAGTAGGAATAAGACTAATTTAATGGCAATTTTGTTATAAATCAAGCTACATTACTAAAAAAACCCTACCTATCAAATTTAGGTTTTGTCAGACAGCAGTTTCTATTTACCTTAACCAAGTCAGCTGGAGAGAATGAGATCATTGTGGAGAGACAGAAGAGACGTGAAACTCCCAGAGCAGGGCCAGGAAAAGAAATTTTGACCAAAACCATTTCAGTAACAGAGGGTATGAAATCAGATGTCTTCCCGTTGGGGAATACTTGTGGGACATGCTGCTCTGCTCCGGTGGTTTTCCCAGACTGCCACTCTAGAACTCTCCACTGCTCTCCTGAAATCAGGCTTTAGGGGATCTATTGTAAAACACCTCGTGAGCTCCCCTCCCCTATCAAACACGTGAGACACGCTTCAGCCTGCTCCATACCACAGGCTCACTTCAGAGGAACACTTTTACCATGATGGGTTGTTGACAGGCACAAAACTCCAATTGATTCCCAGCTTCAGAAAATTTCTTAAAGGCATTTTTCTACTAGTTGCTATTAATCCCACACAGTAAATGTTTAAAATTATTTTTCTTTTTGCCAGTTTTCTTGAATGCTTTCTTTCCTATTATATTATTTTCTACATCCCCAAACTATAACAAAAGCAACACCTTAAATTAGTCATGTTGATGAATTGTGCATTTCAACACCTCTCATTTGAGGCTCTGGGAAGCATTTTATAGGGTGATGGGACTGAAATCTTTACAAGATCAACTGTGATCATCAGGGATTACTCTGCAGGATTTAATTCTCAGTTTCTTTGCCTATATAAATCACATAAAAATGAATGCAATAACAGTGAAAAATAGGGATCAGACCTTTGTGTCCACCAGAAATAGTAACAGAGGTCTAACGTGTCTGGTTTAAGGCCAGATCAGCAGGATTTATACTCTTATTGTACTCACGGTGAGAGTAGCACAGGATGGGCCCTTGAGGCAGGAGTAATCGTGTCCTAACTGCTAAAGGATGGACCACAGACAAAACTTAGCACAGCTTTTCATGGGTACTTACATTTTGCTGGTCCCATCTCGGTAAAAGAATGTAACTCTCCTTGTAATTTCAAAGCCACTCGTTCAATCTTTTTGAGTAATTATGGGATGACAGCCGATTACACCCTGGAAATGCTTGCTAGCACTATTAATCTTTTGCTCATATGGGCTGTTTACAGCTATAATTAAAACTGAGTGAATGAAATGAAGTAGTTTCTGATTGGGTGGTTTGGGGAAGAAGCTATGACTACAGCCCAGAGGGTTCCCCCAGTGCTCAGCAGTGAAAGGTGCTGAGTGAGCATCCACTGAAGTCCGCGGGGGCTCAGCGCCCCTGAGCAGAGCTCGGCACGTCTTGGCAAGGCGCTGGATCACGCCCGTAATAACAAGACTGGCGCAGCCACTCAAAGAAATGTTCTTGTGGAAGTTGAGGATAAATTAAAGGGAGGCAACCAAAGAGAAACTATTTTCAGACAGCGAGACTAGGATTTCAGTGACATTTAGCTGGATTCTTTGGAAATAAATTGTCTATGGAAGATTTCTTATTAGGGTTGAAATACTTTAGAGGCCTGATTACAGGCTTGCATACAAATACTAAGTCAGACAATGTCATTCACGTTTTAATGCCATATTATTGCCAGATGGGCTTTCACATTCATATTGATTTTTTTTGGAGAAAAAAGAAAAATTAATTCGAGTTTAATTCTAGTGTTTCATTGGCTTGTGGTCAAATTAAAACAACATCAGGCATCTAAATGAAATCTATCAGAAGAAGGTTTTTTCCTATGACTGATAAGGGATTTTTAAGTTTTTTATTAATTTGGAATATCAATTTCTATTAGCATTATTCTATAATAGTAAATGCCTATTTTCAGCTACCCCTGACTCAAGTAAAGTACTGAGATGTGCTGTGAATGTTTAATTCAAAACTAGTATTTTCTTTTAAAAAATTATACAAAGTAAATAATTTAACTGGAAAAATAGGTATGACTTACTATCTCAAAGGTGTTTTACAGATCTAGTCTCAAAGATGAACTCAGGCAACTACTTTGATTAATAAATTAGACCAATGATATGTGAAAAAAAGCCAAACCCTTTTATTTAATTCTAGTTTATATCCACTTGACCCAGGGAGTGAAATCACAGCTATGGAATTAATAATGTAAGACAAAGAGAGGACAAACCTTATGAAATGAGAAAGATATTTGAGAAGAAAAGCTAGAATAGGAGAGGAATTAATTTGTTCTTTATAAAAAATAACTAATGGCTGATGCTTTTGAAAATACATGGGGAATATATGACTTTTGCCAAACAAAATTTCATTATCTGTCAAAAAACTAATCTTGATTGAGGTAAGGGACTTGGGATCCTTGCATGATGATTTTATTTTGTTCTTGGAATACTGCTGCTGGGAAATTGTTGAAAATTTCTTCTGTCATGTGGTTTTCCACAGACCAATCTTGTTATTTTTCTTTTGTTTTAATTACTGTATAATGAATAATTTCAGTGTTATAAGATTAGGAAGGAAGTTCATGTGGCCAACACTTCTCCATTTTAGCATTTGTGGAAAACATATTCTGGTGTGGCTCCAGAATAAAAGGATAGCTTTTGGGGCCTAGATACAAGGTGAGATGAGTTGAAGGACAGGCAAAGCACAGCAGGAGTGCAAACTGTGGTTTTTAAAGACAGTGAGGTGAAGAGTAGTTAGAGGATGTGAAGAAGGTCTCATAAGAAGTTTCTGTGGTTTACAAGGCAGCTTTTTGCAACAGCACCTCCTCCTCTTTGACTGCAGTGGTGGGCTTGTAATGCAATGAACTATCTCTGTTTCCATTCCACGTGGCACCAGCTCTATGCATTTTGAAATATAAAATTGGTAGTGGTGAGGGGAAGATGGAAGTTTCTAACCCCATGATGATTTCCTACAGACAATAAGGGGACAGGGAAAAGGAGGTACGGATAGGCAGATACAGACTGGGACTTACTGAGACTGTAAAAGAACTCTCTAAATATCTGAAGGAAGAGGCACTGAAGGAATCCAGAATTGAAACAATTCAGGAAACTGTTTTCTTCTGCAGAGGTCCTGTATTTTGCCCAAATACCCGCCAGCTGAATTCTAGATATTATTGCTGATCTGTTGAAAATGTATAGGATCTGAAAAAAAAAAAAATTGGCAACTGGTTACAAGGTTAGAAAATCACTTTTCACAGTTACTTTTGGAAGTGAGGACTTCTTGCAGTTGCTCCCATTCTTGTTTTCCTCACTACCACTGTAGTTTTAGGACAAGGAAACTCCTTGGACTTCCATGTTCAAAATCCCACAACTAAAACTCTCTCCCCTCCTCCAGGCCTACTTAACAAAACTGATTCATTTCTTATGAAGAAATTGCCTTGTTGCAGAGGAGAGGAAAAAAGGCTTGATAAAATCAAAAATCAAATGAATAAATAGTGGCAATAACAAGAATGTGAGCCTGTTTCTTGGGACATCTGTGGGAATTGTTTCTGGAGTTAACCTCTGTAGCATAACAGGCACACTTGCACATTCAATACACACTGCCTATGTTATTCTTTTAAATTATTTTTGTTTGAGGGTAAGTTTTGGTTTAGGAGCTCAGAGGTTTAAGTGTTGAGGATGCTAGAACAGTAATACAATACTAAAGCAGCTTGCAGCAGTATCAGGAGAGCTGAAGACCCTGCTAACCACCAGCTGCCAGTTCAGGCCTTGAAGTTGGTATTTGTGCACAAAAGTAGCATTTCTAACCCAAGTGTCTGTGAAGGCAGGGCGAGATAGAGCCCTTGGGCACTGCACAGCAGCTCAGTTCTGGAGTTTCACAAGCATTTTCCCTTCCATCGGCCAATGTCCGAGTGAAGCCTCTGGGGGTAGGAGATGCCTTGACCACATCTGTCACTTTGAAAGCAGTGTTTTGGGTAGCTTTCAACTCTGTTTTCTCTCTGGGGACAAAGCTTGCATTTTCTAAGAACAGCTGAAAACGAAATTAACCTTCAAGAGACCAAGGAAAATGACAAGAAAATGAATACATTTCTAGTCCAAGTCTGGGCTTGCACTTACAGGTACAAGCTGTGTTTCTATCACAGTTCTCTCAACCCATTTTCATCCTACTTTAGAAATCCGTCTTTGCCAGCTATTTCCTTTCCTTTCATTACTGCATATTTACAGAGTTCTTTCACCAATTCCTTTCATTCTTCCCTGCTACTGTTTACATGTGCATTTTGATAACAAAATGCCTCTTAGGATTTCTCTTGAATGCTCTCTCCTCTTTATGCCCTCTTTATGTTTCCACCTAACAGTGCTGTTTCAGGACCTGTGGTATCTCCTCTGGTGAAAGTAGCTACTCATGACTGTGATTTGTCAGAGCAGTGTGTATGTGACAGTCAGCCACTGATTTTACTCTCAATTCTCAGGGCTGAATCTCTGTCTGATTCCCGTTCCACCCCTGGGAGCCGTGACATCATCTCCATGGTATTCTGAAATTATACCAAATGGTCCTGTTTTTTCCTCTCAGATTTTATTGAAGAAATCTGTAATTTCTTGCAGGGTTGATGGGATTGTGTTGTACATGTCTTTTGTGATTTATTCTCAGTGAGGTGTTTTTTTTCTCAGCTTTGTAATTACACTTTCTTTCTATGTCTCAGTACAAGTGTTACTATTAAGCTGTTCTGGATCTGAGGTGAGGTTTGATCTGTTGAGGACCTCTTTTGAAATGCTTGTTTAAACTTAGAACTACAGCTGTGATATATTAACTATTTTTTCCATCTTCATTTTTCATAAGCCAAATTTCTTGAGCTTGTTTATTGAGAAAAAACAAACCTGAAAATAGATGTACTTGCAGTATCATCCCAGGCATGGCATTGCTCACTTTCAGCTAATGCAGTGAGTTGATCAGCAGCAGTGGTGTTTATTCTTGGAGGAGTGAACAGAGGCTCATGGATGTGTGTATGTGGTCATACTGTCTGCATTCAAAAGATATTTGTTCTCTGGTGAATCTCTGCATGCCTGGCAGAAGTGGGAGGAAAAAGTGCATCATGAGTAATTGCCCAAGAACTGGAGGATCTTTCCTGTTTCTCCACAGTTTGCAGCTGCACCATCAGCAATGCCATGATTACATTTTCAGTTCCCAACTGCTGCTTTCATGGGTCTCTATGTTGTAGGAGCTCCTTCAGACCAAGGAACCAGTCTTTTTCTTTGGTTTACTCTACCTCCATCCCTGTTGTGTGTGCTGCCTGATCCAGAAAGAATGAGCTCTCCCAATTAACCATAAAAGCATCTGGGCACATAATGCGGGCTCTGATTTCTACCCTGGGTTCCAAATAACAGCACACAGTTCTTAGAGCTGTAGCAGACCAGGTCGAGTCTTCCCTTTCTTTCTCCCTTTTTTCTCTTCTCTCTGGCTCCAAAAAGCACATCTGTTAAGCCCATAGAGGCATTTAGGATAAAAAATGAGGTATCTATTTGATGATTATATAGGTGGATCTCAAATACATGAATCTTGCTGTCACCACTAATTTTTGTTTTGGATTATGCCTTTGGTCTTCAAATAATATTTCCAAAGTATAAATCCACACTGATTCCAACAGGTTGACATCTGGTTTTACAACTTTACATGACTTTTAAACGTTTATGGTAGTTTTTTTGAATATACATTGTATCACAATAAGAGAAAGAGTGGAAGTGGGCCAGTACACCTCCTTTATTACCGTGCTCGCCTTCAGTGATTCTTTGGGGCGTTTGTCTAGTGTTAAAAATGTAATAGTTTTGTGTGTTATGATTGACAGACAAATGACCTGAGTCAGCTGAATGCTGAGGTGGTGGAGTGCTTGACAGGTCTTTCTCAAGCGGAGCAGATGGGCAGTGCGGTCCCGATACCATCAGCGCACACAGGCGAAAGGCTCGTATTGTTTCTATTGGCTCATGGAGTAGCGGCTTCAGGTGCTCACCATCTCCCGAACAAAATTACATTTTCGGGAATACGTTTATCAGGACATGATGGCCAACTGAAAGCACTGACCAACTGCCTGGAGGTGCAGGCGAGCGTAATCGCTCACCCGGCCAGCAGTGGTGGGAGCGCTTCCCGCCAGCCCGGCCGCG